>CM053787.1:92546607-92751607 GCA_028749045.1 Cupressus sempervirens | reverse complement strand
ATATTAATGAATTTTTAATATTCAAGCTAATTTAAATTATAAATAAATAATATAGTTTTTAAATTAATCAATTTATTTAATTAGAATTTAGTCTAATTAAGAGTAATGAGAATGCTATAAAGGAAATATTTAAGTTATTATTTTAGGGGGGTTCTCAAGAGAAGAAATTAAGTTATTCATTACCAAAATAACATAAAATGTATAAGCGTTTCCTCACTTGATTTTCAAAAGAAAATTGAAACCTCTACACTTTATTCAATTATGTAACTTTAGCAAACCAAAACATGTGCTTGCATTGTGTTTTCTCTCTACTTTTTGTTTTGAGTTTTTCGGTTGACTAGTTTGTTGACCAGTTATAGGACGTCTACTAGAGGCTCAGGGGTTATGATTGTGATGTCATGATGATGTCTTTTGATCTTGATCTTTTAAATCAACCATGGTTATGTGATGGCATGCTGATTGATATTGTCCTCAGTCTTCATTGTGTAAGCTGTGATATATGTAACCTTTTTATGGGTTATTGATTGTTTGTATTTGAAATACTTTCCAGTCATTTTGATGAAATTGAATTGTTAATCTGATCTTGATGATGTCATGTTGTGACATGTTTTGACTCAACCATTTTGGAGTCTTCAATCAGTATTACCTTGAGATACTTTTTGGTTGCTTATTGAGAACCAATGGATATTGTGATTATTAGCGATACCTTCAGTTGCCAATAGAGAACTTTTGTGGTCGTGATTATCTATGATGCTTTTCAGTTGCTCATGGAGATGTGATGTTTATATTGTGGATTATCTTTTGGTATTTTGTGATTTATGATTCCATGAGGTTAGGGTAGGTTATCTACTTGTAGTGTCGAGAAGTGGCTTGCAATGGGGGCCAGGGCCCTAAGAGGCTGCCAGGGTAACTCATTATAAGTTGTCTTAATAAGTGAAAACATTCACACCTAATACTGACTTAAATGAACCTAATAAGATAATTGTTTTGTTCTCACCCATGCCTCGAGTGCTAGTACAGACTAGGATGAGAGTAGAGAGAATGCTTGGTTGTGACCTTGCATTCTGTAGTATGCCTCATCTGTATGAGAGGATACTAGTGGCCGCATAGGGATCATCAGGGGGCCGGGGTCTATTGGGAGACTACCAGGGTAACTCTAGCATGATCCGTGGGATGAATCTTTCCCGCTTGCATAGTAGGTTTCCTACATGTCTTTGTTGTGCCTCTGGGATTAGATGTCGGTTTGTGATTGGAACCTTTGAGTTAGTATACTTTTAGAATTTCTGGACTTAGAGAGTATTTATGCTAAGTGATTTTGATAACCCATTTGGGAGTTGAGATTATCTCCTCAGCGTGGTGGGAGTGGACCATTTAGGTTCCACATGGTCAGGTGGTAGTGCTTTTCCACTCTTACCATTTGAGATCCGTTTGAGACACTGTGGCTAATGCATTCCTTGTTGGCATCTATCTTCATTCTGTTCATGGATTATGATGGTAGACATGTATCCTTACATTGATGATTTGCATATGTTAGATAATGTTATCTTATGCTTTACTTTGCATGTCAGATTTCTTTTCTGCATATGATATGGTATGATTTAAGAGTGACATTCCTACTATTTTAATACCGATGATCTCTTCAGCGATTTGGAATGTTATGCAGGGAGGGATGGCTAGGACCCACAATGGTCTAATGATGCTATTTATGGTTGGGAGGAACCATGCACTTAGTTAGTTATGTTTGTGATGATTATGTTTCATGTATGACATGTGATTACATTTACCTTATTGCATCATGGATTAGAATATGATGATGTACTTTATTTCACATATGTATATTCTTTTAAGCCTTTCATACCCTGTGGCATGTACAGTGGATGATTGAGCATTCAAAAATGTGATGTATGGACATTGGAATTTTCATTATTATTTCATGTGGATGTAGTGTTAGATGGAATCATTAATATTAGTTGATTTAGATGTAATTCAACGTTAAGGGATCCTTAAAGAATGTAACCTATTATGTATGTTTGTTTATGTTTACTTTCACTTGAATTGTTGCTATTGCTTCTGTTATCATGTGTATGATGTAGATGGTTTAACTTTCATGTTCAAAAAAAAAAACAAAATGCTACCAAACTTAGTAAAACTTTAGGTTAATTCTTTGGATCCCTTGGCGGGGCGTTACAACCCTTATTGAAAAAGCACAAATATAAATATTTTTTTGGGTGATGTAAGATTTCCCTTGCAGCTAGGATGCTCCTGGATCATGCCGTATGTTTCTAAAGTTTTTGTTCTAAAGGAAGACTATGCTATGTATCATGACATTATTTTTGTAATTGCAACTTTTGATATGAAGAAATGCGTTAGTTATGTTTGATAAGATCAAACTAGGTAACTGCTAAAACAATCAATCATAGAAAGTAAGCAACTTAAATTTTTTTTCTTTGATCGATGCTATATTAATTGGATGAGTTATAGAATATGTTTGATAAAAATCTCTTACTATTGGGTTCAATATCACAACTTATATTCTAGACATGTAAATGTAGTTTATTAGAGTGGAAGCAATGTTAACAGAATGAATAGGTAAACTAGATCAAGTTCTTGATCATGTGATGCAGATTTGTAGATCCGTGAAGAGATTCAAAGTGGCAATGAGATTGGTGATGAATGTCATGAAGTAGAAAGTTATTTTTATGACTTGTGAAAAGGATTTAGCATCACATTTCCCAAGGTATGCATTGGAGGTGGATTCTTCAAGAAGTTTCTTTTTTGTCAAAATGAGTTTTGAAGATGGTTCAATTTCCATAGTGAGATTCATATGTAAGACGATGTGGTCAAAGAATTTTTTTTACGAGTGGTTAGATATACCATGTATTGTGTAATATGATCTAGATCATTCAATCTAGGGTTTATTCTAAGGCAGTGGAATAAGTTCTATATATTAGAAAGTTGATGAAGAAGTTATTTGTTGATTGCGAGTTGTATAAGGATTTAGTGATTGAGAAAGTGAAGGAATCAAGTAGAATCAAGCCAAGGAAGAGTATAGGGTGTGGAGAAGAATTTTAAAGCTTAATAGGATCTAATTATGTAGAGGTAGCACAATTTCACAAATCACTTTATCTATTGCTTTCTAATAATTGTAACTATGAAACCCTTTAATAGGGTGAATCTTCACAGATTCTCGTTATAAATCCTCCAATAAGGTGGAATTTGAGTAGAATGTTTAAAGCCACCTAACCAGGTTTCTCTTGATAGGGAAAAGGTTCTAACAAAGCTAAAGAAAAATCCCTTAACTGGGTAGCATTTAATAGTTCTTTTGTAACCTTTAAATGGGTAAGTTCCTCACAAGGTGTATTCCAAAAAATTATAGGTTTAGTAGGTACTAATTCCCACCGTGGTTTTTCCCAAATTTGTTTTCCATGAGATCAAATATGAGTTTATATTGTGTGATTGATTAATTGTGGATACATGTTTTGAAAGTTATATATATATATAGATATATATATATATATATATATATATATATATATATATATATATATATATATATATATATATATATATATATATATATATATATATAAAAGTTATTGATTGAATGTTTTGGTGCTTAAAGCTTAAAGAAGTTGAAACCAGTGAATTCTTTATTACTGATTCACCTCTCCATTCTCTATAACCAGGCCTATATTAACACTATGAAAATTCACGCATTATAAATGTTAGAGGAAAATTAATGATATTTTGTGGGAAGATGAGTGTCAACTATCCATTGAAAACATTAGAAAGATCATTTTAAATAGTCATTGGTTTGATTTTTCTTTATTCATCAACTATTTGACATTTGATGTAATATTTTATTTTTTCATCCCCATCATTCAAATCAATGGGTGAGAGCAAGAAAACGAGTCTCAATCCTATAGAAGTCCATTTTGCGGATTGAGACCTCTTCAAAATTGGGCGCCCAATTTTTAAGAACCGGGCACCTGGCTAGCTTTAGTAGCCCAATCCATATTAAAAATATTAGGGACCTAGTTTTTTAAAATTGGGTACTCGATGTGTGAGTATGGATCGGGCAATCAAAGCTCATCATATGTCTGATTATAAATGAATCAGGCACTCAATTTCTTCGCAATTAGGCTCCCTATTCATAAAAATATTTAAATAGGGTTTTGGGCATTTCTTGTCATTTTCACTTCTTCCAAATTGTGATAGTGATATTAGAGAGACATGAGCCCAGCTTTTAGAGCCCTATCCACCCCCATCCACCCCCAACTATTTTTTTCACTATTCTAGGTATGTCTATTTGTTTTCTATTATTTTATTTCATTTTTTTAAAACTTAAAAATTAGGTTTATTTTATTATTTTTGTTCATCATTATTACTTTTATATCAATATTTAGATTTTCATTTTATTTATTTTAAAAATTGTTAAAAAAAAAGTGTATAAACCATAAAATAGGTAAACTATAAACAAAAACATAAACTATAGGTTCAACTGATACTGAAAACATAAACTACAGGTTCAATTTCAATTCAAAAATGCAAAATTTAGGTAGAAAACATAAACATCAGCTTTAGGTAAAACAATAAAAACAAAAAACATTAACATTAGGTAAAACAATAAAAAAAGCTTCAACATGCAAAGAAACCTAAATTTTGAAAATCCTAAACTTAGAAAACCAAAAAACATAAAAATCCACATTCATTTCATGTCGTCCTCGAGCTCCTCCCTTTCTCTCTCCTCCATCTCTTTATAAGGATATACAAATGAATAAATTCAAGTCATAACCATTCATTAAGATAAATTTAAAAATAAATTTATCTCACAATCTCTTAGCTTTTATATTAAATAATATATTAATGTTTCTTAAATTGTACAATAAATAGAAAGTGAGTATATAGTTGGATTATTTATCAATAAGCATATAAGATTGACAAATTTTTAATTTACTTATCAGGTGTATATCCTATTTCTTTATTTATTTAATCATCTTAGGTTTCTTTTTCATGATTTTGTATAAAATATTAAGGTCTAGTCTAATGATCCTCTGAATTACCTCAATGAATTATTGTTGAGTCAAGATAAGATTTGATCTCATACTACTTTACAAGATAAGATTACCTTCTAAGCCTTTGCCTTGGTCTCATACTACATTTGTGATTCTTTTTCACATTCTTGTGTTTTAATTAAAATTTAATTTATAACCATAGTAAGATATTCATATAATGGGCCTAAACATTTGTTTAGATAAATTAAAAAATTTCCAACTTTTTTATCATCTTCACCAAATCCTTTTTAATTTTAATGTTAACTTATTTCATATAGTTGTAAGTCAACTAAGTGGAATTCACATAATTACATAAATTATGGAGTATAGAACAATATGATATGATTCTTGAGTTTGGTGATGGTGCATAAAATTCTCAAGATGGTTCATATTAGCATCCACTAAAACTCAATAAGGATTAGTTCATGTACGTGGATAAGTTTACATGATTTCATATATACATATATTGTTGATCTCAAATTGGTTTTGACAAATGAGTGTCTATATACTTAAGTCATTATAAGTCATTTACTTAGTTCATGCCGAACAAGTAACATATGTTGAGCATAACATATAAGATAGAGCATGCCGAGTAAACAGTGAGTATCGAGTCACTCAGATGCCAAGCAGATAGTATGTGCTGAGTGATTCAAGTGCCTAGCAACCAGTGCATGCTGAGTCATTTAGATGCCAAGTGACAATATTGAAGTTACATTTAATGCTGAGGACTAGGGACTTCAGATGCTAAGTCATACAATTTTGACATAGTTGTTTGTATTGGCACAAACTACTATGTAAACCATTTTTGAGCCCACTTAAGGATTATTTTACGATCTTTGATGATAAGGACGAATCTTAATTGTGAATCCCTATGCATTACATCCATCCAATCAGAAAAAGGGAAGGTTTAAGTAGCAACATGGGTGAATCACTACCATTGATTCATACCTAATCCTAAGTCACCTAGGTCTTCTTAAGGAAGACAAACCCAAAACTTTATAATGAATGCTAAGGAGAATCGAAGAGAGTTTGGATGCAAAAACAAAGCATTCATGGTGATTTAGGTGTTATGAATTAAGTTACATTGCATAATTAGTTAAAGGAGAACAAAGGAAAGGAATCAGAGGACAACAGAGATACATCTGATCATAATGGATCAAGTACACATTAGTATAGAGGTGATCTAACATCAAGCAACAAAGTGCTAACTGAAGGATCATTGCTAAGACATTTTAACAGGTGAATCAGTTAAATCTCTTAACAGAGTAGTCTTAACAGGCTGTTGTAAATCCTTTAATAGGGTGCTTACTTCATTGTAAGTTAAAGTCCTTTTACCAGGCACACTTTTAGTAGGGTGTTTATATATTTTAACAGGGTAAGATTTAACAATCTTGTAAGCCTTTAATAGGGTAGATGTTTCACAAGGTAGATCAGGTTTCATGGTCAAATATTGTAACCTTCATTGGATACATTTTATTACTGTAGTAGTGAAGATTTGTGGGTGTCATCCCCACCCCAGTTTTACCTTCTCCTTGGAGGGTTTATGGGTAACCAAATATCTTGTGTCATACATGTGTTGAATATTTTACTTTCGTGCTATGGATGTATGTGCTTAATTTGGTATTCCACTTTATATGCACAGATTGTGAGATGGATGTGTGGTGAATAGTTTTAGAGGTTGAAAGTTTTAAGTGTTGGTTCACCCCCCCTCTCAGAGTTTACTTCCCTATTATATTTCCAACAATATATGCCTTATATTAAGATAAATTTAAGCATGCCTCAAATTCTCATGATGAACTTATATTAGCGATGATAGGTGTTAAGAGATTATATTGTGTATATCCATATAAAGTGACCTATGTAATGAATGGTTATGACTTAAATTTATTCATTTTTATCTTTTTTCAAAAAAATATCTATCTATGTAATGTAATGCCTACCCCTACTTGACTTTTTTGATTTTTTTTGACTGGATTCTTTTAGGCATGTGCTATGATTATGTTTGATGATGATATATATGTTAACGCATTGACTTTCAGTTATTGAATGATGTTAGTTAGACAAATGATTTTTATGCAATTTCTATCGATACTTACCCCATACTTGCATGTGTATGGTGTGCATGTATGTTTTCTTTATGTCTGACATTTCTGATGTGGTTAAGGAAGGGAGTCGTAGTCACCTGCTAGTTAGGACCTACACAATGAACCACTTGCTGCCATTGCTTGTTTAGTTTAGAATATTGTGCTTGTACATGCGTGGATTTTATGTAGATTGTAGTTATTGGGTACTGACTTTCTTGAATTGCCAAGATGAGTGTACCCTATCACAATATTTCAATGGTATAAGTGGGGAGATAACTCTTGAGTCCAAATCCTAAACCCTAAGCCAATTGCCCTAGGAAGTAGGACAAGTATTTGAGTTAGTTTACCCATCCAAATTTGTCAAGTGATGTGAATTTATGATTTTAACCCTGGAATTTTATTTTTTGTCCTATGTCTTCAGTTGAGTTGTCATATTTGATTTTGTGGGTTTATTGTGATTTTCTGTTATAATTAATTCAAATTAAAATATAATTTAATGATTTAATTTAATTAAAATTTTATAAATAAATTTAATATTTAATTCTATTTAATCAATTGAGAAATTAATTAAATAAAAGAATTAAATTTAAAGATTTTATTAAAGTTCTATTTATATTTATTTAATTTAATGATAATTATTTAGGAGTTTTATTTTACTAATAAACTCTAAATAATGTTATTAATTAAGTTAATAAATATATTATTAAAAATGTCTTGTGAATTAATTAAATAAAAGAATTAAATTTAATTTTTATTATTAAAGTTCTATTTTTCACGTATTTATATTTATTTAATTTAATGATAATTATTTAGGAGGTTTATTGTAATAATAAACTCTAAATAATGTTATTAATTAAGTTAATAAATATATTATTAAATTTTTTTTGTGAATTAATTAAATAAAAGAATAAAATTTAAAGATAAAGTTAAAGTTCTAATTTTAGCATATTTATATTTATTTAATTTAATAATTATTATTTAGTGCAGAAATGAAGATAGGTTTCAAAATATCCCCAGAATGCTTACTGAGGTTTTCCGAAGTCTCACTTATTTTAATTTTTTTTCGCAGATTCAGATGACCATGAAAATCAACAAGGCTAAATTCAAAAGGCTACTCAAGGACGATCATGCTACCTTTTTTGCGAATGAGGTTAATCATGGATACTTCTGGAGGCTGCACTTGGATAACATACATGTTTTCAATCAAACCTTTAGTAGGTTTAGCAATGAGATTAAAAGAAGACCTCACAATGCTTCTAGTAAGATGGTTTACATGCAGAATCAAATTCAAGATCCGAAAAGCATGGTGTGGATGGATGTCCCCTTGGGTTGGGTAGCTTGGGTGGATACCTAGGCTGATGAGCTTTACTTGGTGTCATGGTCTATGATTTTGTTCTGTTGTTTCATTGTATATACTTCATTTTGATGGTGTGAGGCTTGGCCTCTGAACTTTGATACTTTGTGGTATTTTATAATTTTGATCTCCTTATTTCTAATATAAAAAATAATTATTATTTAAGAGTTTTATTTCAATAATAAACTCTAAATAATATTATTAGTTGAGTAATAAATATTATTTGATTAAAAATAAAATATTAAAATATGTGAATATTTGATTAATTAAAAACTAATTAAATTTATGCTTTAAAATTAGAAGTCTAAATAGAGGTCTAAATTTACAAAATTGGTTGAAGAAAGATTAGAATATGATGTTATTTAATTAATTAAAAATTAATTAAATATGTACTTTAGTTTAAAATATTTATTTTAAAAGTCTAATTTAAGAAGTTGGATAAAAAATAGAATTAAAATATTAAAAGATTAAATATTAAATATTATTTTATTATGATTATTTAATTAATAATTATTAGATTAGAGTTGTATTTAAATAATGAGCTTTAATATTCTTATTAATTTAAATAATAAACTATGCTTTAAATAGTGCTTGCACTAATTAATAAAGTGGAGGAAAAGAAAATATAAAAGAATATTTTAATAAAAAAAGTTCTTTAAATGTGCATGAAAGAATTAAATTTAAAAGATTTGATTATAGTTCTAATTCAAGCGTATTTATATTTATTTAATTTAATAATAATTTGTTTAGGAGTTTTATTTTTAATAAACTCTAAATAATATTATTAATTAAATTAATAAATATTATATTAAAAACGTCACATGATTTAATAAGGGAGAGAAAGCTTTAATTTAATAAAGTTTATTTTAATTAAATTGCATAAAGTTTGTGCATGAAAATTAAAATATAGTAATTAAAGACAAAGGGTTTTTGCATGATTGCATGATCAAAGCCTTGATTTGGGGGAAAAACTCTTTATTAAGGAAATTAGAGCTCATATCTAGATACACAGGTTTGGAGGAGCCAATTTTTGAAAAGAGGGTTTTCAAAGGAAAAAGAAGATTCTTGCGTGTTTGTGCGCTCATTGTTTTAGCATTAGATCCAGGTAGGATCTTGTGGGTTTTTGCAATAGTTGCTTATTATTCAAATTCCTGTCTTCTTCATGTCTTTTGTGTTTATATTTTCAGAAGTTCTCTGGATTGAAACTCTTGTTTGAGAAAATTGATTTCCATTATAGAATTGTTTGTGATTTAATCTGAAAACTTTTAGTAAATATTGAACTTTAGGGTTTTCAAAACCTAATGAATTATGAAATTCACTTTTGTATGCACTCTATATAACATGTGATTTACTGGTGTTGGAGTTTTTGGGTTTGTCTTAGCTTTGGCTAGTCAGGATGTTTACCAGAGGCTTGCGGGTTTATTTTGTGATGTCATGATGATGTTTGTATATGATCTTTTATACTCAACCATGGTAATGTGTCTTCTATGCTCTATGAGGTGTTTTGATATATTGATTGTTATTACTTTTCAGTGTTCTTGTGTGAAACTGGGGTGAATGGTGTGACCCATCTGATATAACCTTTGAGTTTTCGATCAGTTGTATTTGGATTTTTTTTCAGTCGCTTGTATAGGATTGAGGTGTTTGTATGATTTATTTTTGGTGATGTCATGTTGTGACATGGAATTGCTTTATGTGTACTTGATTTTGGGATCAGTCTTATTAGGATGATCGTATTGGTGGAATCTGTGATTATGATCAGTGTTTTCTGATACTTGTCAGTTTCTTGTTTAAGAACTAATGTATGGTATGTGGTATTTTGTGATCTTTTGATTTGACTGGGCTTAGGGTAGGTTATTTGTATGTTAAGTTGGGAAGTGGCTTGCAATGGAGGCCGACACCCAAAGTGGCTGCCAGGGTAACCCATTATAGGTTATTTCATTAAATGGGTTTAAAATAGATTAACAAGATATTGGTACCACAAAAAGTCACTAAGGGGTCGAAGGATTAAAAGACTAGCCGAGTGACCTTAGAGTTGACTCGTTAGTATGCCTTGTCAATACGAAAGGATACTAGTGCCACATAGAGTCACTAGGGGGCCGAAGGATTAAAAGACTAGCCGAGTAACCCCAAAGTTGGTTCATGCAATGACACTTGCCCACTTGCATAGTAGATTTCCCACGTGTTTGTGTTGCCTTTGGGATTAGTTGATACTTGTGTCTTGGTACCCTTTGAGATAGTTTGATTTTAGGTGATTCCTTGAACCTAGATGTTAGTTTTTGACTTTTGAGTTTGTTATCCTATTTGAGACTATCTCCTCAGCATGATGGGAGTGGACCTTTTTGGGTTCCATGAGGTCGGGTGGTAGTGCTTTTTCTTATACCATTGAGATCTAACTGTCAGATGTCACTATTGATGGGTTTGTGTAGATGTTCCTTTCTATTTGTTCTTGTATTTCTATGATGGATGGTTGTACTATTGTATTGTATTTGATTTCATAAGATCTTAAGAGATGATGTAATTTATTTCATGATGTATATTATTTCAGCCTTTCATACCCTCTGACCTGTACAATGGATGATTGTGCATTCTATTTATTGCCAAGTGGCATCATATATAATTGTATATTATTTAAATGGTTTCATACTGGTATATTATTATTTGATGTGGATTTATTAGATATTAGATTTATTATTAATTAAACTTAAATGTGATTCAAGGTCATGGGACCCTTAAGAATTGTAATCTATTTTATGGTATGTGTTTATGTGAATGTTAATTGCTTCCGCTATGTTATAACTATTGTTGTTAAGTTATTATCTTTAACTTTAAACAAAACAAAAAATGTTTGTCAAACTTAGTGGAACTTTAGGTTAACTTCTTTGGGTCACATGGCTGGGCATTACATGTAACTCATAACAAGCACCTAATCTCTTTGTTTTGAATGTAAAATAGGTTTCAATTTTTTAAATTAGTACCAACCTATGAAAATGAAATTTATATGCTCTCTCTTTCCTTCCTATTTCTCTCTCCTCCCCTTTTTGATAAATTTGTAGTTAAAGAATTATTAGATATTTAGATGGTTTTAAATATGTAATTATATTTATGTTTTAGATTCAAAGATGAATTATAAAACTTTATCCTAGTTTGAACTATAACCATAATCCAATCCTAACTAGAGTCACATTACTAGTTTGAACCCTAACCATAATCCAATCCTAGCTAGAGTCACATTACTAGTTTGAATCCTAACTAATGCATAATCCCAAACCCTTACCCCAATCCTAAAAATAACCCTAAACCTCAAATGCCCAACTAGATAATAAATTAAATTTCAAACCTTATATTCCTAACCCTATTATAGATGCTAAATTCTATATGTAAATGAAAACCATGAACTATAAACCCATATCAATACCCTAACATTAAAGTTGTATTCGTAGTTAAAGACACATATTAAGATGTTTAAATAGTTTGAAAGATGTAATTGGATAAATGTTTTAGAATTTTTTAATTATATAGTAATTGTGAATTTTTTTGTTGTATATATATATATATGCAAATTATATCCATGAATGACATATTTGGTCAGGACCCACCTTTGCCCCCTCCATCTCTATCCCAACATCCACCGCCACTGCCACAACCTCCCACCCCACCCCTACCTCCACAACTACCTAGTCCTCCTCCACCACCTACCCTTGAAGAGATATGAGAGAGCATGAGGCATAACATGCATGCCCTCATGTGAGACATTGATACTTTTAGGCACGAGACACATCCTCCGCTCAGCTACTTTGCCTTGCAGATATCATGCAAGTCATTATAGACTCAATTTAGATCTTGGATGCTGTGATAGATAGCTTTCGATATTATTCTAACCACCTTTCTTATAAATAGGTACATGACTTGAAAAATCAAAAAATAATTTGAAAAGATTGTTTTTTAACCCAAAGATGGGTGAAAATATAAGTAACAAGAAGGCCCACATTTCTATTAGATGGTTTACATACCCCTGGATATCAGAGCATTTTTGGGAGTGGTGGTGGATGGTATTTGACCATCCACCACACATTAATCATGAGGTGCCCATGTACTTTCCTAGGAAATTATGGGTAGAGTTAAAATTGTATTTAAAAACCAATTATTTTGATATGAAACCATTTTAGGGGATCAGAGGAGGGATGCCTTGGGATATGCCTGGGGAAAAGCTTAGTGATAATACTAGGAATTGTTGACACCCTCAGCGTCTTGTTCCTCTTCTTGTACCAATTTTTCTAGCACCTGTTCATCATCAGGCAATATCATATTCTCTTAGTTCGTTGAGTGCCCTTTCAGGAAATTTAGTAGAGCATTGGACACATGTGAGGGTTGTTTCTAGCCTTGAACACATTTGTACTAGTTGTGAGGAAATATGCATATGATGCCCAAGTTGCCTAGGGTGGTGATTTTGGTGACGAGGCTTATGTTGCTCATGGTGATGGTGATGATTTTGACGTGTCATCATATGTTGATCTTCTTTGTGCAGAGGAAGAAAATCACAAGAACCATGTACAAATTTAATTGTAATTTATAAAGTACTTAATTATTTACATTCTAATGTCATTTATAATTATATGAACCATAAAGTATGTTGATTTTGAATGATCAAAAGATGGATGATACTATTCCTCCTAGGAGATAGTATACCCTTTTTGAGACCTTCAAGCATTGCATCCCTTATACGGTATGCACTTTGAATTACACATAAAATAATATATATTGGAACTTGAATTTAATAACATGTGCTAATGTATTCTTTTTTCTTAATTTTGTAGGGATTATCATCTATTGTAAAGTTAGATACTTCTACAGGTTTCGAGCCATCCACTAGTGAGGCGCAACCTCAAATACCTACAATATGAACTTTTCAAGAAAATGACCTTTTACTATTTTTATGTACATGATTAATAACTTATCTTCAATCTTGATTCATGGATAATAACATGTTTATTTTATGAACAAAGGATGGTTTCTAGTGTTCCATCTAGGCCTCAGTATAGCCTATTTTTGAGACCTTCAACTATTGGTAGTTTTGCACGTGTCAGTATATCCACTGGTGAGGCCTAGCCTCAAATACCTACTTTATGTACTTTTTCAAGATTTTTTTGTTATTATTTATATACATACATGCTTACTAATTTATACCTACAAATTTGATTCATCTCTATGTATTACAATTGTAGGCCTTTTGAGTATGCGATCATCATGCTACACACATCTCTAGACCCATCTGTGACATTGGCTAGTACTCAAGTATGATATATATGCATTTATTTCATAATTTTGTAGTATAAATTATGTACTTTTGAACTAATGTACTTTATAATTCATGTATATACAACTTTGACTCAAAGTTTATGTATTCATGATTTTAGGAGGATATCACCATGAGTGTTGGTGGGAGTATAAGACTAGTCTAAATGGAGGTACACACATCATCCTTTGAGGCCAGTATTGTTAAATGTAGGTCACTATGATCTTTATCAAATTTTTAGAATTTACGTATTGTCTTACAAGACTTGAACACTACCACATCTGGTGGCTATATAATTGCACCCCCTCCCATCACAAAAGCAATCCATGATCACATGGTAAAATTTTAAATAAGTTCATTCTTTAATTTTATTTGTGCACTACATTATGAAAACCATTTAAATTAAACATGTACACATCTCAGGATGCCACACAGGATGTCGTACAGGATGCCCCACAAGATGCCACAAAGGATCTCACACATGATGCCCCATATGATGAAATACATGATGTTGCACAAGATGATCCACCTGAGTCCTCTTTACATGGAGTGAAGAGGAGTGTATATTATATAGATTAGGTCTTAATTTTTCATTTTAGGACTTTTTACAAGGACACCTTTACATTGTGTTTTTATGACACGTTTTATTTATTATGATACACTTTACATTTATTTTAGGACTTTTTATGAGGACACCTTTACATTAAATGTTTACTTCTTGTTATCATTTTATCATACATTAGACCATGTTATATTTTTACTACTTGTTATCATGCTAGTATATGATATCTTCTTATGTTATCATGTTAGCATATGACATCTTCTTATGTTATCATCTGATCTTAAATTGAATGTCATCATACATTAGACCATGATATATTATGTTTGTACAAGATTTTATATAAATAGTATGATGAACTTTTAGATTTCATACTTTGTTATCATTTTTAATTGACATATCTGTACAAGCATATCTCATGTGCACTTATATTTAATTAAATATAGGAATAATAATGTATACATGTTTGAATGTAAAATTAATGGAAACATATAGGAGATCATTAAATTTGAAAAATAATTTAATATCAAGTGCACACCAATAACTTTCAAATAGAAGTGAACCCGTATATTTTAAAAAACTGAACTCCTATTTGTACAATACGCGAACTCGTATATTTTAAAAAATATGAAGGACACAAATAGAAGTGAACTCATGTTTTTAAATGTTTACAATAGTATTTGATTCAAATACAAAATTGGATGAACACATTTGTTCAAATGGGGTCTTCCAACATTAAAAATTAATTTGTTGAAATGTAAGTAAAATCATAATTTTATAACTCCTATGCATATAATGTAAACATGTTTAATTTATACTCACCATATGTAATTGCACAAGATGTTGATGTTATCCATGATATCATCAAAATTTGCATAAGTTGTACTTGAGACCTAAATAAGAAGGAAATAAATTAATACTGTTGATAACATGTACATACATTTATTATACAAGTACATATAAAAAGAGCACACTAAAAAATTACACGTGTAAAGATGTACTCAACCTAGTGTACCATCTACATTCTCTCTCTTTTGCAATGCATCTATGATTTCCTCATGCTCTTCCATTGAAATTGTCCATAGTACCTTATTGGTGAGTCTCCCTTTGTATCTTTCTAATTTGATATTTGTTGCCACCACCAAATGAGAATAGTGTAAAATATTCTTTTGTGATTGGTAGTTTTTAAATGTTGGTAAACAATTTCTTCTTGTTAGGCATCTACGTAGCCAGGTGCCAAATACAACAACTGACCCAATTGGATATTGAAAACCATCATCATCTACTTGATGACATATCAATTTTTTCTTAGGTTCCACACATCTAGCTAGCCAGTACTTAGTCTATTCATCATTATCTTCAGGTACAATAACAACATAAACATGTCCTACAAGATAAGTTAAAGTACACATGCATGTACTTGAATTATATTTATGACACACATAAATAAATAATATAAATTGGAGAAAAAACACAATAAATTAAATTAAATTGTACATACTAGGTTGTATGAGGTCTGAAACATAGTCATAGTCCTTTGATGCAAATGTAACATTTGGGCCTTCATTTATTATATCATCTTCAATGTGTGTGTTAGATTTTTGTTGCCATTATTCAACCCATTCCGTATTCTCACATTCTTCCCATTCACTTGCAAGACAAAATTGAGAAAGACATGCAATCTCCCCAGTCCATATAGTCCAAGTGTTAGAATCAAAACTCCTAAATGAATGCCATTTAGCAAACCCACTTTTATCATAATCATATCTTGAAAGGATATTATTCTCTTCAACTAGCTAGAAGAAACCTTTGATTGTAGAGTTCTAACTTGATTTTGTGTACAAAGATTTGTTACACCATTCCACAATGTCATGTGCATTTTTGAATTTGGATTTTTCCTCAAATTTTAATTGTTCTCTTCACACATGTAGTAGCACCATCATGTCATCCTTTACCATGTCCAACCTCAAAAAAGTTCCACATATGTTGGATATTAGTCTACCTATGTGTTCTAATCAATGAATAGAATATTCTAGTATTCTTGAATTGTCTTGTGCAATTATTTAAACATATTAGATGCTGTGTCATTTGAATTTGCCTCTCTGTTAAATTATCATTGATGAAGGGTGACTCCTTTAATATCAAAAATACAAAAATAAAAAAATAAATAACATCAATTTGTGAGCAAAAATATGGGCTTCTTATTATCACCACAAATGCAAAATTATTGAATTTTGAAATACAATATACAAAATCACATGGGCACCTTCCTTACAATAATTTGCAACATAGAGATGTGAACTATCATTGATGAAGGGTGACCCCCTTAATACCAAAAACACACAAATAAAAAAATAAATAACATCAATTTGTGAGAAAAAATATGGGCTTCTTATTATCACCACAAATGCAGAATTATTGAATTTTGAAATACAATATACAAAATCACATGGGCACCTTCGTTACAATAATTTGCAACATAGAGCTGTGAACTATCACCCAGTGCTATATTAGACTTGTTTATAGGCCTTTCTTATATAGGAAATTTTATGCCACCCGAGAAGTTTCTAGACATCAAACTCCAACCCTTGAGGCCAACCAACCCTAAAAATACATGTAGAGTCAGCCCAATACACTTTTGAAATTTTTTTTGAAAATTTTAATTATCCCAACTTTGGAAGACCATAATTTGATAATTGTTTCTCTGATTGGCTATTATACCCCATTCCAAAATCCTCAATTTTTGATCTATAGGGCTTGAAGTTAGCGCAAGCTGTAGTCGACCCTATTTTGAAGCCCATCCGAGGCCTTCAAAATTGAGCCTAAAGTTTTTCTACCAAAATTGCACACCCAAAATATGTAATAACTTCACAAATACTCATAATATGACACATAGCCTCTATTAGCAGGCTTATATATCTAAGATGAACATCCACCTATGAAATTGGGAAATTTTGAGCTTGTATGACTAACTTACTAAGTAGCAACCCTCTACAAACAAAATTCTATATTGAGACAACAATTATTCAAGAAACATAAAGGAACTATTTTTGGGTGATGCAAGTTTTATCTTACACCCAGGATGCTCTTGCATCAGACACTTGGGGAAGTTTGAGAAGTGACCCCATCATGTCTTAGGTTGTTAGAGGAAAACTAAGATGATCAAACTCATCCCTTGCTAGCCATAAAAAAATCCTCTACTAGCCTCCCTTTCCATTTGACTAGATAATCTTCATATGTTCTGTTCCTTGTGCTTCTTCCAACATGAATTTTAAATATCTCCTTTGTAGCTGAAGTAGATGGCAGAATACTCCACTGTGCTTCTGCGACTTGATCTCAATCACCTCCTTCATAAGATTCTGTCAAATCTAAAATGTTAAATATTGGTGAAATATTTAGTTCAATAGTTAACTCGACCTTATAGGCATTTCTAGAATCATGCATTTTCCTTATTTTTCATGGTCCAAACTCCTTCATTTTCAGTTTAGTATATGTACCCATTGGAAATCTCTCCTTCCTTAATTGAACCATGACTTCATCTCCATATGAAATTCCTTATACCTCCTTTTAACATATACCTTTTCCTTGTACTATTTATTCATATTTTTAATGTTCTTCCCCACCTCCTCATGTATGTTCTTTGAATGTTCAACAAAATCTTATGCTTCAACACTACTTATCTCTCCTTTATCCAACTACCTCAATTTAGAAGCATTTATGGGATTGGTCCCATATACAATCTAGAATGGTGATTTACTAGTGATCCTATTGACATAATTATTGTATGAAATTTTTTCTTGTGGTAAAATCAAATCCCATTCTTTTGGCTTATCTCCAAACAAACACCTCAACAAGTTTCCCAAACTCTGATCCACAACTTCTATATTTCCATCAGTTCGTGGATGATGTGATGAGCTAAACTTTAAATCTATCTTCAACAATTTCCATAATGTATGCTAGAAATACCCATAAAATTTGGTATTCCGGTCTGAAACTATACTCTTTGGCATACCATGTAGTCTCACAACTTCTCTGAAAAAAAACTCCACCACATGAACAACATCACTAGTCTTCTTGCAATGAATGAAATATTCCATATTTGAAAACCTTTCAACCGCCACAAATATCAAATCATGCCCTTTCTATGTCCTTGGTAAAACAAGAACAAAATCTATACTAACATCCTCCCATGACTTCTTTGGTATAGGTAATGGATGACACAAGCTCATATTTTGCTTCACTCCTTTCGCCATCTGACATACTCTGCAACTTTGTACAAAATTCTTGATATCTTACTGCAACTATGGCCAAGAATAATTCTTAGCAACCAAAGAAATGGTTTTATCTCTACCTAAGTCTCCAACCAATCCTCCACTATGATTCTCCTTGATGAGATTATCTCTCATAGAACTTTTAGAAATGCACAACTGACTTCCTTTGAACAACATTCCATCTTGGATTACAAAATCCAACCACTTCATCCTATCAAGTGTAATAGGTTTGGTATAAGCTTTCCAAGCTTCACCAACATCAATATCCTCCAAATACAAATTCTTGAGATCCTTGAGTCAAACCACCTCAATCTGCATCTATGTCATCAAAATTTGCCTCCTACTAAGAGTATCTGAAACTCTGTTAGACTTCCTAATCCTGTGTTTCAAAACAAATGTATAACTCTATAAAAACTTGACCCATTTCAAATTCCTTTAGTTCAATTTTCCTTGGCTATTAAAATATTATAAAGCTTGATGATCAATGTACAAAACAAACTCCTTAGGAAGAAGATGGTGTCTCCACTTCTTCAATGCCTAAACCATAGCATAAACCTCTTGACCATAAGAATAATAATTTCTTTTGGCATCATTAAATTTCTCACTAAATTAAGAAATATGTCTACTTTCTTGACTCAAAACAACTCCTATTATAGTACCACTAGCATCACAGTCTAGTTGAAACAACTTATTAAAATATGAAAGTGCTAAAACATTCTGCTCTGTACCTTTTTGTTTCAACAAATTGAAAGTCTTATCTTCTCCTATAGTCCACTTAAATGATTTCCTATCCCCTCTCATTGCTTCAGTCAAGGGTCCACAAATACGGCTAAAACCTCTGATAAACTTCTTGTAAAAACTAGCCAGTCCATGAAAATATCTTACCTCAGCAACACTCCTTGGAGTAGGCCATTCAAGGATAGCCTTCACTTTCTCAGGTTCCATTTTTAGACCACCTATGGAAACTACAAATCCTAGGTTTAAAGGGTGAACCCACAATAATGGGTTACACTTTTTTGCCTAAATTGACACTGAACTCTGAATTTTCAAGAAAACTTTCACTTTCGGATGCAAATTTCCATTTAACAATTAGGGATTTGAAGATGAAGTAAATTAGAGTCTTTTAGGATTTTTTTTGTAGAATCCAAATATATTTTTATTTATTTTTAATTGATTTGGTTGAATTATTTTTTCTCCCATGAAAATTGGTATGTTATCAAAAACCTAATTTTGAAAAAGTGACATTGTTTTTGACACATCTTTTTTTCTACAATAGATATCAATGCGATTATTTTGAATTTAGTTTGTTAATAGCCATACCAAAACCATGGAGGTATCATGTCTTTATCCTTAGTATTTCATATAGTGTGCAATCGTATTGTAGAGTTTTTTTATGTATATAGTTAGGATAAGGGTTTATCCAATTAGGAATATGGTAAATATAAACTTAGGATTACTATTAACTTAATATTAAAGATTTATTGAATTATGAATATTTAGTGTTAGGTTTTATTAAATTATGAATATTTAGTCCTATTAGGGTTTATTACATTATGGTTTTTAAATTATGAATATTTGGAATTAGGGTTTATTACATTATGGTTTTTAAATTACGAATATTTAGAATTAGGGTTTATTACATTATGGTTTTAAAGTTATGAATATATAGAATTAGGGTTTATTAGATTATGGTTTTTAAATATAAATATTTAGAATTAGGGTTTATTACATTATGGTAAATTTAAATTATGAATATTTAGAATTAGGGTTTATTACATTATGGTTTTTAAATTATGAATATTTAGAATTTGGGTACATTTTAATTATGGTGTTTTAAATTATGAATTTATTTAGGACGTAGTGAAATAGGACAACCTATTGAGGTTGGAGAAGGTTCATCCCAAGTTCAAACATGTATGTATGCACACATCTCTCACAAGTATAATCTCTTTCTAGATTTCTACTTGTGTGTTGGTAAACAAATTTGTCACTTAAATTGCCCAATGGAGTGTATGTGGAAAACTATTCACAACAGTTGGATAGGCCCTTGATATGTGACCTTCCTCTGCGTTTTGAGGGGCAGCTCCCTTGTATGATATATTTTTGAAATTTTTCAAATAAAAATAAAATAAAATTTTAAAAGAACAATAGAAAGCCATTGATGACGAATGCACTAGATGACTTCAAAGCTTTCCTGAACTAACTTAAACTACTAATTACAACAATCAAGATCTACGCTTGAGAATTATCACTAGCACAATATTGATCCAAAGATTCATAAACATTTGAAATATTTCTAACAAGTTAGATTCAAAATTAGAGAACTCAAATTGCACGTTCCTTTATTTTCTTGCACCAAGAACTTATGAGGAATTTTTGATTACAAAGATAAAATTTGTACACACTTTCCAAATATTAACTTTTGATCAAAATTTTAGCATAGTGTTACCTTTTTCTAAAGTCCAAAAAGTCCTTTTACAAAGCCAAAAATGACTCCTTATATAGACATGGAGGTTAAGAACTACTCTTTCGTGGTTAATAACTACCTCCAAAATACATGATTTTGAAGAGGTTAATTAACCTTACAAAAATTAACCCTAAATGACTAAGATCACTAATTGAAATGTACGGCTTGGAACATGTCTTTAGAAGGTTGAATCAATGATTTGTTGAGTTATTTGATGTAAACTCTTCTCGTGACCTCTGACATAGTTCAACATATTGATTATTGACATACAAACAATCATTCACAACATCAATTGGTTACACACTGACTGTAGTCTAGACAATGATACTATAATCTTGGCTTCCCATTGATATTATATTATAAAATTTTCAATCCTTTGAGACTGATTTCAATGAGCCATTAGCATGTCCACTTGTTGATGGTCTATTGACTCTAAAAGAAGGTCAACTATAGTAGATCAATTCCCCTTCCTAATATTGGTGCAGAGTGGTGTGGCCTTTGAAAGCCACATGTTGACCATGTTTATTCCATCTCACACAATCTATAGAACTAAAGGGGTCATGAAGAGTGACAACCAACGGGTGACTTGGTTGATCATTATCAACCTTTTCTGTTGCTAGGTTCATGCTCCAGATGTGAACTTCTATATAAAGATGTGTTGATGTATGGCTTTACGTGAAGCAATTCTATTAGACCAATGTCGTGTCTTTTCATGCCTTTGTTTGTAATTATATTCATATTGATCAAGCATTTAATGAAATGATATGCATGCATGGTTTTGGCTCATTCAAAACCTATCATGGGAAGGAACTTGATGTCCATGAGCATAATGAGGTGACCAATTGACATTCAACATGCCTCTGCCCACGTGACTCATTATTCTCCTAATCTGCATAGGCAGTTTCTTAATAGATGAGGCACATGGTGACTTATTTTACATCTACTCTTTGGAAATGGTGTGCAAATGATCTGTAACTAAATCCATATTGGTTGAATCAATCTCTGGAAAGCTTGCTACTGAATCCTTTATTGGACTACACATTTATTAAACAGTTCATTTCCTTGGTGTGCTTCATCATTAGACATTTTAATCGCATGGAATAAATTACATTTTCTTGCCCTCATATCAAACAATCATTGAATTCTATAACACCTGATTTCCAAGACCTGCTCCAATGGACCCACACGACCAAGTAGATCAACTATAGAAGCTCAATGTTTCATTTTTGCTTCAATTCCATGATCTATAGTCATTGAGTGAATGAACCCATAGACTTTCTCTATAAGATCTCTATCACTGCAAATGTGATCTAGGTTGGTTTAATCACTGCAAGTTGCATTTTCTTCCATCATAAATTGGGAGCATCCTGTCATATAATTTCTCACATCTCTCAATGATTTTTAATACTCATATGTCTTTTTCTTACAATTTTTATAATGGATATACTTGTGATGTGGCATTTTGTTAAATAACTCATGGGTTTTCATACACCACACATTCAATATCTTTGCAATGTGATTGAAATCTTGTCTGTAGTGTGTTAACACAACAAGAGATGATTGTGATGGCATCTTAGCCAGCTCCAAAGGAAGATGATGCACTCCCATTTATCATTGATTCCAGCTCTCCTCTAAAACATTATTCCCAATTTTTTTACCACAGACATGGTAATTTTTCCAATAATTGATGTGCTTTAATATGGGACATTCTTTCGAATAGTTTGAACTCCTTTATATCCCCTTGCATTCACATCTTATTAATATCTTCATTGTGCAAATGGAGAAGGACTCAAATCATATAATGAAGCTTGCAGAATGGTTCAAGGTGACCTCTTGAGACTTCATCTATGACATTCTATTATCTATGCCTTGATGTGCCATATCTATCCAATCAACACTTTTCTCTTATTGTAGGAGTAAAAAATATATGAAAAAAATGTTTGATGCGATGGGGAGGGAGAGTCAAAATTCACTTGTGCATTGGAAGTTGAAGAATTATGTCAAACAATTCACATGCAGAGTCATCTTGGCTACTTCAATGTTCAAATATCCTTCAACACTTGGGAATACTGAAATCAAAACTTACCAAAATTTCAAACATTAGATAACATTATGGGTTGGTAATGAGGACAAGATTATTGCTCATGCTTGCAGATATTCTAAGGCATGTGTTGAGAAGGGTACATTGACCACTAGCTGGAAGTAACACAATATATCAGATAGATCACATGTTGGTCTATGCTTTCATGTTTTGTCAAATGACATTCCAACAAATATTTCACATGCCTTCTCTTTCATGTCAGAGCAATGCATCATTCTAAGCTTAGTCAGACCAATTTGGACATAATGTCATGAGCTGGTGAGGTTTGTCAAAACAGAGATGTGCAGGTTGAGTGGCCTCCCTTCAATACGTGGGATGCTCATATGAGTTCTTTTGAGTCTTAGACTTCTTCTTGCAAACACTTTGATGATTTCAACTATCATGAACAACAGTACCAATCTGCCAACACAAGGGACATTGCAAGTAAATAATGTCATTCCCACAGTATAGAGCTCAGGTTTTATCCCTTAATCAAAATTAGATATGCCTTGAGTTTTCTTTTCCAAGATGTTTTGTATTGAGAAGACCTGCATTGTAGCATTAATTGCCCAACTTCAAAATTCTTCTACACGTGAGCTAAGAATGGAGATATTTCACCAAATAGTTTACATACTTGTCTTTGGCTCTAGATTTTGGTTTTACATCGTTGTTATTTTTAGAGTCAAAGATAAATATCATCTGTTTAGATCATTAGTGGTCTCCTTCAAAACTTTAAAGTCCTAATCATATTGTCACCTTTCACTTTCTAACCTTCATCAATTTATGCAGAGAGGTTAATAACCAAACCTGAAACACGTGTTTTGGATTCCAATATTAATCTCTTTTTTATTTTAGAGGTTAAGATTAATGGTATGAAACATGTTTTTGAAAAGGTTATCTTAACTCATTTCCAAATGAGAGGTTAAGATTTTGGCTTAAAATACGTATTTTGAACCCCACACCTTAACCTTTTTAAAGGTTAATGGTTAATGATGTGGAAGGAAACACATTTTTTGGAGATTTATCTTAACCTTTTTGATGGAGAGGTTAAGATTTGAGATGAAACACATGTTTCAAGATGCTTCATTAACCTTTCATAACTTGAGACTTGGGAATCGAATTTCAAAAATTTGAAGTGCTGGACGGAGCCAGAGACATCATAGATGAATCAAGGTTAGAAAATTATGAAAAATGCAATGGATAATTGGTCCTTTCAAATCTTGAAGTTTGATACATTCAAACTTGTCTTGACTCAAAATAAAGATGGAACTTTTGCAATTTGGCAGATACAAGAACCATAGAAACAATTGGCTCTAACTAGGGATAAGGATTAACAAGGATGAAGCTCAATCCAGAAAAATTAGAATAATGCCTTATCCATTGGGCTTAGAGTCACATGAGAAACCACTTTGGAAAGGGGGAAAATGACACCAAAAATAGGACAACTGAAAGGAAGAGTACGCGCTACAAAAAAACACAACAAAAACTCCTAACTAGAATATGTACAAGGTAGGTTTCCCTACCTCCAATGACTCAAGGTATAATCATGGAAATCCATTCACTGGCTAGGAAAAATAAATACCATGACATGCTAGCATGTTGCAACTTTTAGGTTCTTATGGACTCAAGTATAAGTTCTCTCTTTGAGTTCCAATTTTGAGATTCCTAACATGCTTCTCATCACTTGATAAAGGCATGTATCTAAATAACCATGTCTCATAAAAAATCTCTGACTTCAGAATCAACTCTACTTCATGTTGCATATCATTGATGACCTCATTTTGAAAGAATTGAAGGATATGGATCTCAAATTTATGAATGCATTTATGATACTTTTCTCCACTTGACAAGCCTTCTACTAAAAATTCTAGTGATTGGTCATCATGAATTCCTGTACTTATTTTTGACACCAGAAACTCTTTCTTTTCCACGGGGATGATTGTGTTTGTATTCTCTATGAAATTATTCCAATATGAATGCACATCCTTGTCAGATTGGATCTTTCCATGATGTATTTCTTCCTCTTCTCTCATTAGATCACTCAAAAAAGAAACAATCATCTTTCCCATTTTGGTGTGCACATCCTCTAATGAGTCTATCTAATCAGGAGAATTGATCATCAGTTGATATTGATGTAAGGGAAATTCTTTTGAAAGAGCATCATCATCTATGCCTTCATCTTCACATTTTTCAATCATTAGATCACAACACATTTCTTCAAGGAAAAGTACTTCTCTATTTTCTTCATTGTAGTCTCTCCATTGGCGAACTTGAATGCTTCAAATTTAGGTTTCATGTATGAGGAAGAGTAAGAACTTAATGTGTCATCTTCTCTTACTTGAAGCCTATCTTTAATTCCCATTTCCATCGTACCTATTATTAAATTTTCATCAATGTTTTCAAAAACTTGGTTCATGGATTCTTCTTGATGACCATCATCACAAAATGGGAAAGCTTCATATTCCACTTGCATGTAACCTTGAAAATGATTTCTTGATAACTCATCATCTTTTCTTGAAAATGATCTTCTACTCTTGTGATGATCATACCACTTTCTGAAAACTCCTCAACATCCTCAAAAGTAAAGACTTCAATCTTAGGAGTTAACAGAGATGTCTACAAGATTTCACTTAAGGTTATTTCTTCATTAGTGGTAATGGTAGAAGATTGCAAAAAATATTCATAAGAATTGACTTCAGGAATAGAGTTCTCATCATTAATGACTAGGGGTGAATGAATAGGAAGGCCTTCTCCATAGAGGAAGTCATCATCTGAAGCATTGAGGCACCAAGTAGGAATAAAAGTAGTATTAAATTCACCTTGATCCAAATTTCCCTCATCATTAATCATATGTTGTGTAGTTCCTTGAAAAACATTTGACATCTCTTTTTCTTTCTCATTAGGATTGAGATGATTGAATATGCTCTCCTGGGTTTGGAAATCTTCGCAGTGATGCCTTGATACATTAGCAGACCCTTCTTCTTTTATAGAATTTATTTCTTGACCATCTCCTTTATTAGACATAAAATCCCTATCTCCTTTCATGAATGTAGATCTAGATGACTCCTTTCTAACATTTGGATTAGGGGATTTTTTTTTACCAAGGAAATAATTCTTGCATGGGTCTTCTTTCTCAAGTTCTTGCAATGTTTTAAGTAAAGAAGGATGGACTTTGTCAGAGGATCTAGGCATGCATTGCAATAGAATATTTTTAAAAACTCAACCTAATTAGGATAAATGAAAGTGTGATTTTGATGAGCAATAAGTGTAGGTATTGGGATAATTTTCTGACCACCATTATCCATCCTTGATTCACATGAATCAATTTTATGATCAAGGTCTTCCTTATAATAGCATGTGGAACTTATTTCTAAAAATGATTTGGGCTTGTAAGAGAAAAATTGATTATCTTTACCATCTTCTTCATTTATCTTTTGCAAGGTTTAGAGCAAAGACGGATGAATCTTTTCTAGATCTAGTTTCTGTCCACTATCGAAACTTTTCAAGAAGCTACCTTGCTTAGGATCAATGAAAATCCGATTTTGTTGAGAGACAGGTGAATGAGAGACATTTCCATTATTCTTCATTGTTGAAAGGCATTTTTCAACAAGGCCTTCTTTATCTTTATATGTTGAACCTTTTTGTAAAAAATATTCTTGATTTTGAGAAATAAAATCATAATCTTTTCCATCACCTTCTTCAATCTTTTGAAAAATTTGCAGCAAGTAGGGATGAACCATTTTAGGATCTAGCCTCCTGCCACCATAGAAATTCTTCAAGAAATATACCTATAGAGGTTCATTAGGAATTTGTTTCTTTGAGTATGAAAATTATTCCTCATCACTGTCAATATCACTATCACTTTCCACTTTCTCTTTATACCAAACCATGTTTTGAATTCGAACCTCAGATAGAGTCACCAATATTCAATCTTCTAAATAGAGTCACCAACCTTCATTCAAGGGAAGGTACATTCATCAACCAATTTACTGAGTATTATTTACTTGACCTTGGATGCGACCAAGATTTTGCCATTCCTTCTTGGAATAACAACTATTCTTTCAATGACTACAACATTTTGACCAATAGGAGCTCTTCACAAGATTTTCCCAAATTCTTCTTCTTCTTCTAGAACTCGATTTACTTGATGATATTGCTGTGCACTTCATCTACACCTCCATGCTAGAGTGTTCAAATTTGAAATAATATCTTCTTGCATGTCTTGGAAATGAAGATTTGGATGGAGAACTAGAAGCACATTCTCATGCGGCAATACCATGTTGTTGTATCATAGGTGATTGATTAATCTTTCTTGTTTTGGTCCCCAATAGAGTCACCAAAAATCTATTGGTAAAAAAATTTGTCACTGTAAAAATGGCCCAAAAAAGTGTATGTGGCAAACTGTTCACAATAGTTGGATAGGCCCTTGATATCTAACCTTCCTTTGCATTTAGAGGGGAAACTCCCTCGTAAGATAAAATTTTGATTTTTCAATAAAGATGATTACAACTTAGAATATATAAAGGAAACTATTGATGATGAATGCACCATACAACTTCAATGTTTCTATAAAATTGATGTATACTGCTAATGAAAACAAACAAGAACTACGCTTGAGAGTTATCATCAACACAATGCTAATTCAACAATTTGTGAATATTTATGCCATACTATGAAAATATTTAGACTAATGAATCAACACTTCAACAATTCACATTCAGTAGAAAAGAGAACCCAAAATGTACTTTCTTTTATTTCTTAGCACCCGAAACATAAGAAATGATTGATTACAAGAATAATAATTGTACACACTTTCCAAAAATTGCCTTGTTATCAAAACACAAGTGTTCCCTCTTTTGGATAGGTGATGAGGATATAAGAAAAGAGCCACAGAACTTGCATTACACCTGCCAAGTGTATTTTCTTGAAATTTCAAGTATATATGACTATAGGTTATATTGATGTTTTTTCGTACAAATATTCTACAACACATTTGTCTTGAAACTCGCCACTCTCTATTTAGAAATCATCACGTTTATGAGATGATATATCCTTGTGGTATTTAGTAAAATATTCATACATTTTTCAAAATTACAAGATCTCTTTGAAGTATTTTAGAAAAAATAGTTCAAATGCAATTTTATTTCCTTCATAGTGTGTGTCACATGAACTAGAGGTGGCAATTTGGAGGAGGAAATATCATTCAACAAGCCTCAAAATATCATTCCATTGCCAATTTTTTCCCAACACAACTTGTTGTATTGTAACTTACTGATGCTGACCACATCCTCTCCTCCAAATTGAATAATATTTTTTTGATCTTCGGTTGTTACACACACTTATCTCTTATTGCATTGGAAGAAACAATGACATTTTGTCAGACACTTCATATGCAACCTTTTATTTTCAATGAAGTACCCTGCATATATCTATCAAAGAATTACAAAATACATGGACTCTTCGTGT
Source organism: Cupressus sempervirens (assembly GCA_028749045.1). NCBI lineage: Eukaryota > Viridiplantae > Streptophyta > Pinopsida > Cupressales > Cupressaceae > Cupressus > Cupressus sempervirens. The sequence goes on along the minus strand of CM053787.1, from coordinate 92,722,976 downwards.
ATAGATTACACACTTCCAATACCGAGATATTGCGAGCTTGAAAACATGGTGTATTGGATTGCATTCATGTTGTGTCTCTTTTTGACACATTTATATTCCTCAAATATTGTAATCATTCTTTCCACGAAGTGACATCTCTCTAAGTATTTCTACTGAGCCAATTCAACTATTGTTTGTGATTCCATAGTTGGTGTTCTTATCAATGAAGCATTCCTCCTATTTGAGTCACTATTTCAAGGAGACAATGGGCTTTAATTTTTTCAAACATTTCACATTCGACTCCCCTTTTGAGCACTGACATTACCATTACTTCAAGAAACTGATGGTACTTTAAATGGTATTGAACTCACTATTTTTCCTTAAGAGCACACAAGGGAAAAGTGTGAATCATTATGCATGCTCCTTCAAGACTTCAAATTACTCCACCAAGCTCTCTAAATTTTACCATATTTGTGGCTATGTTTGCACTGCATGATGGAGAAGGAATGTGAATAAAAATTGAAGGAGTGCAGTCTCATCTGTGCCCGAGCTGGATGTATGTGTAAGTCATGGAACAATTTTAAGAGTTTGAATTTGTCACATCAGATGCACACATACAGGTGTATATAAAGATAGAGACACATCTATGTAACATTATTCCTGATTGGAGAACAAACAAACTTTCCCTCATGTAATAGATTCAAATCATTGAGTCATGACATAATGCAGGCTGAAGATTGATGCTTGGATTATCACTCATATCCTTCCAGATTTCAAAGTTGTTATATATATATATATATATATATATATATATATATATATATATATATATATATATATATATATATATATATATATATATATATATATATATTGCAAAAACATATAAAAATCAACATATTGATGAAAATGAATCATGCCCATTATCTATCATCACACATAAATTTTGAATCTTGCTGAGCCACATGCTACTGAATGGAGCACTAGATTCAAGGTTGAACTAATTCATAATGATTCACCTTTCAATGTTTATCTTTTATTACCTTGATCAGAGAGGTTGATAACCACCTCCAAAATACTTATTTTGGAGCTCGACCTTAACCTTTGAGACAAGAAGTTAAGGTTAATGATGGGGAAGGAAATACGTGTTTTGAGCCTCTAATGTTAACCTTTTTGGATGAGAGGTTAAGGTTAATGGTTTGAAATACATGTTTTTGAAACTTATCTTAACCCCTTTTTGATAGAGAGGTTAACATTTCAAGATGAAACACGTGTTTTGGACCCCAAACCTTAACCTTTTTAAAGGTTAATGGTTAATGATTTGGTTGAAAATACATATTTTGGTGTCTTTCATTAACCATTGATAATTTGAGACTTAGGAATCAGAATTCAAAAATTCAAAAGGTGGAACAGAGATGGGAACAAGCCAAAGATATTTGAAAGGTGAAATTTCTTAAAAAATCTGAGGGAAAGTGACCATTTTTCTTAAAATGAGGCATATTCTGAAAATAACCATAGTTCAAAAAGGTGAAGATTGGGGCAATTTTGATATCCGGGCAACACTATGTAGAGGTAAACTTTATATCTTTGATTTTTAATTTTAGAGACAAATCTCGAAGTAGAAACTTGCTTGATTTTATTTGTTAAATCATACATGCACAGTAGTAGATGATGAAAATGTTGGACATGAGGAAATTGAAGATGAAGCAATGGATATCAAAGAAGGACCATATGAAGGTTAGATAAAATTGTATTTAATAGTTCATTTGTTATGTATATACACATATGTGGACACTAAAGAAAAGTTGTATCTTAAGTCTTTATTTTAATTTTTCTTGCAGCTCGAGATCAAACAACAAATGAGAATGTTAATCTACCTCAAAGTTTGAAGAGAAAAATTAATCATAGAAACATAGATCATTTAATTGAAATGGATGTGGAAAAATTAAGAGAATATGCTAGTCAACCTACACATACTACAAAGAGGAAATTGAATAAAAAGTCTAAAGAAATAATTGCACAATTTGAGAATCTTGATACAGTGAAAAAAACTCAACTATTATCAATTTCACTTCTTAAAGATGAATTAAAAGAGCCATTGAAACTATTTGGTATAGATACAAGTGTAAAAAAGAGGAAGACTTCTAAACTACAAAAAGATATTGTTGAAAGTGTTAAGGAAGGGTTAAACTCCATTGGAAAAAAATCTAGATCTGCAAATAAATCCATTTCATGAAGAGTGATACTAACATATGTTTTAAATAAGAAATTATGGAAAAAAAGACAAATCTCTTCACTGTTATCTCATATTGGGTATAGTTGAAAGATGATATTAAATAATTTGAAAGGAGAAACAATTTGGATGATAGTACATTAGAAGGGAATTGGGTGCTAATGTGTAGAGTTCCTCGATCTGATAAGATTGTGGAAAGAATGAAGAACTTAATCATTCAATTTTGGATTGATAATACTCGTCCTTCACCAAATAGAAGAGATATCATCATGTAGGGGATTGGGCCTAAGGAGTATCTTCAACATGAAAAACGTTGGTTGGATGTCACACAACATGAATTGTATCTCTTATTTTGTAATTTAAATCTTGACACAAAGATTGGACAAACAATGTTTGAACCCTATTTTTTGAAGATAAATAGATCTTGTGAAACATGTTGTTGTCGATATCATGTTGAATTTGATTTGTACTATCAAGGGTTTAGAAAGATGATAGAATAAAGTGGTGGTTCTCAAAATGTTTTTCATAAACAACTGATGCAATTCATAACATCAATCTTATGTGACAAACCAAATGATCATGCAATAGGTGAAATAGATTGCATAAGAGGAACTTATGAAACATGTGGTAACTTGACCAAATTTCCTTTGAGAGATGAAGATACTAATATGACGAGGATAGTAAAATGTAAGAGATATAAGTACATAAAGTCAGAAACAAAAGTTGGAAAAGAATCGACAAGGTTGGAATATGTAGAGGATGACATACCTGTTGGAGAATTTATGTCAAATTTTTGTAAATTGATTCAACCATATATACATCATGTTTTTTTTTCTAAGTGGTAAGAAAAAAAATTTCAAACACTAAGAGAAACTTTCCCACTCGGGACAATTTTATCTGTTGTTGACTTTGCAGAGAATTACTCATTCATTTCTCAAAAATAACTTCAAGTGGAATACTACTATATAGAGCATGTTACTATTATGGTTCAAGTGTCTTATTGACATGCAAAAATTGATTTTGATGGTGTGGAAAGTATAGATCAAGCACGAATCATTATAAAAGAGTATTACTTTTACATTAGTGATGACAAAGAACACAACATGCATTTTGTGGAACATTATTTAAAGAATTTTTTTGATTATTTGAAAAATAAAGGCATAAAAAAGGAAAAACATTTTGTATGGTCAGATGGATGTGCAACACAATTTAAATCAGCTAGACCATTTTATGCATTATGTAGATATCATCGATATCATAATATACCACACATTTGGAGCTTTTTTGAGAGTGGACATGGAAAGGGTGAGCATGATGGTGTAGGAGCTTGTATCAAACATTCTTTAAGAAATTATCAAATGGACTATAAAGGATATCACATTAATAATGCTCATGATGTGGTTGAGTGGTGCAAAACATATTTTACAGTGCCAACAAATATAGATAACATGTCATCACAAGCAGAGCGAGTCATACCATTTAGAGTGTTTTGGGAGGTATTAGGTATAAATTAATTTTCAAATATTATAATTGAATCAATTTAATATTTAATACGTTATTTCATAACTAAATTATGGCACACACATGTTTAAAACTCACCTTACATTTAGGTGTCGATAGAAGATCAATGCATGCATGCAAGAGGGTAGAGAAAACACAATCATTGCATTCAGTTATGAGTACATATAGTAATGTGTAGTCATTGTGCACAAGAGAATACTTATGTTTTTGTCCTGATTGCATTGATGAAATCTATGATGGTTGCATTAATGAAGAACATGGATATGTGGGTGAATGAACGTTGGTGCCACTAGATGTTATCAATACGAATGAGTTTGAGGATGAAAACTATGATGATATTCCATTGATTTCTAGTGATAATGACCATATTTTAGGATTGATTAGAGTTGGTATGTATTTCATAATTTTTGTTTATACACACACACACACACACACACACACACTCATGTACATGACACATGGAATTTATATACATATACTTTGTGTAGGCAATGTTTTGTAGTCATGGTAGAATCTGAAAATGCAAAAGGTGTTAGCTATCATTTATTGTGTTGCACCATACAAAGAGAGAAGCTAACAAAGACTAGAATAAGTGATGGAATTATGTTTCCCATAGGTTAGTATGTAGTTGAATCATGTACGTGTATGTACATCTATGTTTTTTTATGAATTCAAATTTATTGACTAATTTGATTGACCTATATGCAGGTTCTATTGTTGTACAGGGAACATATTAGAAGCAATAAAGTACTTAATAATTGGATTCATTTCACTGATTATCAACCTAACAATAAGTTATATCATATAGTGACCATGTTATTGCCACTGGTCTCACTCTTCATCCAGTCAAAGGAATTGGAATACTTAAGTGGAGGCTTAATATTGATGATCACAAGAAAATATTAAATGTTATCCAACAACAACTTGACCCACTTGATACGAGATAGAAACAACTTGTTGAACTATTTGAAATCTGAAATCAAGACTTGTGTCTTAAGGGGATGAAATTAGGACTTGCAACTAATTATATATTACTTTTACTCTTTCATTCAACTTGTGATGTTTAAATTGTGATTCGTAACTAATTATAGTTCAATTAGGTACCTATATACAACTAATTAGGATATGTGCCTTGAGGGGAAGAAATTTGAACATTTATCTTAAGCGGATCAAATTGGGACTTATATCTTAAAGGGATGAAATTAGGACTTGTAACTAATTATATTTTACTTTTACTCTTTCATTTAACTTGTGAAGTTTAAATTGTGATTCGTAACTAATTATAGTTCAATTAGGTACTTGTATGCAACTAACTAGGACATGTGCCTCAAGGGGAAGAAATTTGAACACTTGTCTTAAGGGGATCAAATTAGAAATTGTGTATTAAGGGGATGAAATTAGGACTTGTAACTAATTATATATTACTTTTACTTTTTCATTTAACTTGTGAAGTTTAAATTGTGATTCGTAACTAATTATAGTTCAATTAGGTACTTGTATGCAACTAATTAGGACATGTGCCTTAAGGGGAAGAAATTCGAACACTTGTCTTAAGGGGATCAAATTAGGACTTGTGTCTTAAGTGGATGAAATTAGGACTTGTAACTAATTATATATTACTTTTACTCTTTCATTTAACTTGTGAAGTTTAAATTTTGATTCGTAACTAATTATAGTTAAATTAGGACTTGTAACTAATTATATATTACTTTTACTCTTTCATTTAAATTGTGAAGTTTAAATTGTGATTTGTTAATTAGGAATTATGTAACTAATTAAGAATTACGTAAAGTTAATTACCTAACTGTAACCCTAACATAATCATAATCTAACATAATCCAAAATAATCTATCATAATCTAACATAATTTCCAAGGTAATACAACATTATCCTTGACATAATCTAACATAATTTCCAACATAATCCAACATAATATAACATTATCCAACATAATCTAACATGTAAAAGAACATAGTAGATAACATGATCCAACATAATCTAACATGTAAAAGAACATAGTAGATAACATAATCTAACATTTAATCTAACATAATATCCAACATAACAGAACATTATGAAACATAATCTAACATGTAAAAGAACATAGTCTAACATTATCCAACATAATGTAACATAAAAGAACATAACTATATATGTATGCCAGTCATCAAACATGTAAAATCTGGATGAAAGTCTACATCAAATAAAAAATAACAAAAACATGTATAATCTGGATGAAAGTCTAGATCAAATAATCTATAATATAAAAAAACTATGGATCGTCAGGTGTAGGACTATCATCATGACATCTCCTCATAGTGTAGTCTGAAGACTGACTATTAGGATGCTCACTAGGATGTGTTGAACCCTATATATATTAAAGAGAAAGTGAAATCAATGTACATAATTTTCATATTTAATTAAATATCTTTTAAATTTACAAATTGCATGCAATTTAAATATTACATTTAAAACTCACATGCGTCTAATTCAAAAAAAAATTAAAACTCACCTCTCCACTACTGACATCATCAAATGAGTCTTGACGACGTACACAATCGAGCATCAAAGATGGAGTAAAAAGGGGAATTTCCCCCTACAATACATACATACATGTGTGCAACAAATGATATATTAAAACATGTATATGCATAAATTATTAGTTGAACAAATGTTTGAAATTGAAAATTTAACATGAATGTAAAAAAACTATAGATTTACCTGTGTAGATGTTGGCATTTGATAATACTTAGACTTCCTAGCATCGATCATGTCCACCAATATATCTAGACTTTGTTGGGCCTCATCTAGCTCCAGCTATGCTAGCATGACTGGTGGTTGGCACACGTCCTAATAATGACGATCCAAGTGGATTGACTAGATGAGATGGCATAGAAGTATAATCATCACGTGTCAACAAGTCCATCCATCCTGTGGTTGACAAGTTGAAGTCAACATCATCAAGGCCCACATCTAAACTTTGACCATGCCCTGCGCTAGCTAAAGGGTCTATACTACTATGTATATGTCCCTCTACAACAAAAGAGTGGTCTGAAGGTGGATCATGATGTGTACTACCACCATGAGCACTACTTGATCGATGAGAGGAATGTGGTTGAGGATGTGTCTCAATACCACCATGGACACGATGTCAAACATCTAATATGGGGATGCCAAGATGCTCTGATATAAATCTATATGAATATATTAGATCCTCAGCAAGAATACTCATAGTATCTCATGCTGACACTCCAGCGTGACCCTCTAAGCTAGTTAGTGAAGGGATTCCTATTGCACTGTACATGTGTCCTGAAGATGAAGCACCAAGTGATGATCTAGAATGCTGATGTGACATCACATACTGGCCAACCTCATCACTGGAAATAGATCTAACATTTGCGACAATGTCTCCAACTCCCTGAATCACCCCCCACAATTGCATGCTACACATGGCCTCATCAACTAACAAACCTAATATAGGGGAAATAGAAGGTGCCCTCTCTCTGATAATTGACCTTTGTGTCAGTGGTGGACAACCCAACTGCCTATTAACTAGTCTACCACACTCCTATCCTAAATGCGATAGTTAATCAATGTAGTTCACCACCTTGTGTAAGCAAACCTTAGCATAAAGCTGTTGTGCAAAATAGAGTGGAATTTGGTTGTTATTTGGATAAAAACCATAAGTAGTAAGGAAGCATGGGTATATAAGTGAAGCCATCAGTGGATCTGTACACTTAAGGGGATAATACCCTTTCACATACTTTAGTGGAAGATAATGAGGGGAACATTCCCTATTCAGTGTCTCTTTAGACACTAAGCCTTGTACCTGTTGTAGTGAGAGCCCTGAAGAGACCTCTCGTCTCTTACTGTTAAGGACAATTTGGATAGTATGTGCAGAATATGGATGCCATGAATCTCATCTCTAATATATGCGAGACTCTATAAGATGCTCTGCCATGTACTACTATACACACTAGAGCATGTGCCACTTGCCAAGGATTCATGAAGTCTATGAATCTCTTGGTTAGTGCAATCATAGAGCATGTCAGGTGGGATAGGCTATTGATCTGCGGGAATAGCACACTGCTAGGGGCAGACAGGCTGCTGCTCAGGGGGAATAGGAGGCTATTGTTTCTTAGAGGGGATAAGAGGTTGCTACTCGAGGGGGATATGAGGTTGCTGATCTGCCATGTGAAGGTCAATGCACGAAGTATTCTTGCATGTATATAATGTGCAAACCTAAAATTAAAATTAAAATATGACATTTTTAATAAACTTGAAATTTATCAAGTACAATGACATTTAAGAAACTAATATAATACATACAAACATGAAACAAACATAACATATACATATAATACTACATGTGTAAACTTGTATGTATCCTAAATTAAAATATATGATATTTAATAAACTAGAATTTCGTAAACACATGAAATTAAATAATACATGCGTTTTAAGTTAAAATGTTACTTGGTTAGGTTAAATTAATTTTATTAGGGTTGACATTCTTGAGGTTAATGTTTTATTATGATTTTGAAACTTATATTATGGTTCTAGGGTTAATTTTAGGGTTAGTTGGTAAATTTTACTTAAGTTAGGGTTAGGAAAATATTTAGGGCTAGGGTTAAAGTTCGAGTGTGTTTTCAGAATAGTGTTCTATGTCAAGAGTAAGCTATTATGACCTTAGAGTTAGGGTTAGTGTTATAAAATTGTTAGAACTTTATCCAAGGTCAGTGTTAAGAACTTAGAGTTAATTTTAGGGTTACACTTAAAGTTAAAATGTTTCCTGGTTAGGTTAAATTAATTTGATTAGGGTTGACATTCTTGAGGATAATGTTCTATCATGATTATGAAACTTATATATTATGGAACCTAGGGTTAATTTAAGGGTTACTTGGTTTAGTATTAAGATTGAGTTGAGGAGACCATTATTCTAGGGTTTAATCATGGTAAATTTTCATTAAGTTAGCCCGTGTTCTATGCTGATGTAGAGTACAAGCTACTATGGTTAGAGTTACCTAGTGTAAACTAGTGTTATAAAATTGTACATACCTTATATAGTAAGATCATTAGTGTTTAATATCAATGTGAGACTTATATTAGCTCGTTATGGGTAGAATTATGATTCTAGTTAAATACCTAATTTAGTAACATTAAATGTTGAGTAAGTTAATATAATTATCCCGTTACCTAGTTTAGTATTACCTAGGATTAAAATGTAAATATGTTATCATTCACTATAGTTGTACACGTGGTTACATGTAGTTATATCATTAGAATCATGATTGAAATGTTACTTGGAAAGTTAATATAATGTTTAGGGAGTTAGTGTACAAATCTCTAGATTAAAGTTTTTAGTTAGGAAATTCATAAATTAGCCTATTTTTTAGGGTTAAGAAGTGAGGATCGTGCTGTAAAAAATTAAAGTTAGAAAATTAATATTCACATGGTTATGTTCAGTGATAACTTTTGGGTTAAAATGATATAACTTTATGTTTAAAGGTTTATGTTTCTAGGGTAAATTAGATTTTATGGTTACATGGTTAGAATCAACCTGTCTTCATTCTAGGGTAAATATATAACATGAACATTAGAGTCAAGATTAGGATTAAATTTACATGAGGGTTAACATTGTGTTACATGACATTCCTAGGGTTGGGATTGCACAGTTATATTTATTTAAATTAGATTAGGTTAAATCTAGTCAAGATTTAATTAAACTTTCAAGACTAGGGTGAGGAGGTTAAGGTGAAGTTTATATGATGGTTCACACACACACACACATAGATATATATCTATATCTATATATGTGTGTGTGTGTGTGTGCGCGCGCGTGTGTGCGCACACGCACACGCACACATATAGATAGATGTGTGTGTGTGTGTGCGTGTGTGCGCACACGCACACACACACACACATATAGATAGATAGATGTGTGTGTGTGTGTGTGTGTGTGTGTGTGTGTGTGTGTGTGTGTGTGTGTGTGTGTGTGTGTGTGTGTGTGTGTGTGTGTGTGTGTGTGTGTGTGTGTGTGTGTGTGTGTGTGTGTGTGTGTGTGTGTGTGACAGGTTACCCGTTGAAACTAATGTTAAAGGGTTAATTCATTGAATTAAATTATTGGAGGTAAGGTGAAGATTTAAAAAAAAACACACACACACACACACACACACACACACACACATGTACATATATGAATTTAAATTTTAATATATTACATTGTTTCAATGTGTGTACATTAAAAATTTAAATGTATGTGTACATATCCACAATATGTTCATGTATACAACATGTTATGTGTGTGTGTGTGTGTATACACATGACATATATGCGTATATATATGATATATATGCATATATACATGCATGATATATATGTATATACATTGAAGCAAAAAAACATATAAAATGAAACAAAAAACATATAAAATGTAACTAAAATTGTACAAAAACAAACAAAAAAGTATAAAACCATACCTTTTTCGAAGGTCGATAAATTTGGATGCCCTTTCTCTTCTTGCACTTCCGATCAAAAGTAATCGCCACATTCAAGAATGACATGTGGGGTCAGGTTGAGCCGGGCCTGGCCTTTTTCAATCTTTCCCACTTTTCATACTTTCGCGAAACTATATTAAGTTGTTTCGATTGAAACTACTTAATATAGTTTCGATCGAAAGTAGGAGCCCAATCACGAGTTTAATAAACTGCGATTAGGTTTCTTTGCTTTGATCAAAACTACCTTAAAAGTTTTGATTGAAACTTTTAAGGTAGTTTTGATTGAAACTAAAAAGTGGTGATAGTTTCTATCGAAACTTTGTGCTTTGTTTGTTTCGATAGAAACTAATTAATTTCTATCAAAACTATTTTCTAAAGTTTCTATCAAAACTATGATGTGAATTTTTGGTGGTCACACAATTTTGGAGGATTTTCTTCCTCCAAAAAAGTGTAACCCACTATTGTGGGTTCACCTGTAAACCAACTCCCTTTTCACAAACTATACTTCTTCAAATTTATCAGCAATTTTTCTTCCCTCAACTTATCAAACACATTACCAATATGCACCAAATGCTCCTCTAATTTCTTACTAAAGATCAAAATATCATCCAAGTAAACAATGACAAACTTACCTAGAATATACTTCAATGCCTCATTCATGAGCCACATGAAATTTATCGATGCATTGATCAACCCAAAAGGCATGACTAACTACTTGTACAGTCTTTCCCTTATCTTGAAAGAAAATTTCCATTCATCTCCTTGTCTGATCTGAATATGATGGTACCTACTCTTCAAAACTATCTTTGTGAAATACACAACTCCACTCAAACAGTCCATAATATCATCCATTTGTGGAAATGGAAATCTGTACTTGATTGTGATCTTTTTAATAACCTATAAATTTGTGCACATCACCATTCTCCATTCTTCTTTGGTTCTAATACAACTGGTACAACACATGAACTTAGAATCTCTTGAATCAACCTCTTTTGCAACAACTCATGTACTTATTGGTTGAACTTTTCACTTTTTGTTGGTATTATTTTTGTAAGGAAACTCAAGTGCGAAAACAACTTCCTACTCTAATCACTTGAGGAAAGTATTTGCAAATTCCTATTAAATCCTTACAATTTTAGATTCAATTGTGTAAACAATAATATTGTAGTCAACCATGGATACAAAAAGTAGCTAGAGAAAGAAAAAAACATAAACACAAAGATATGCCAATGGGGAAAAATGTTTCGGTAAAACAACCCCACCCCTCCAAAACCTATTATAATTCTTTAGAATAACTGAGATGGGGGGGTGAATCAGTTATTCAAGGTCCAAATGCCCTAATAATACTTTTTTGACAAATCCTTAATGGCACATAACTGAAATTATCATGCATGCACTCGAACATTAAACAATCATGAAAATTAAACATGCATCACACCATAACACTAAGAATTTGATAACCCAGAAACCCTCCAGGAATAAGAAGGTAAAACTGGAGTGGGGATGATACCCACAAAATAACTGCGCAATTGATTTTAACCACTTTTGATGGTCTGCCCTATTAAAGGCCTGCCTTGTTAAAGGCTACAACACATTGTTAAATGTGACCTTGTTAGAGGATTTCACCATACTGTTAGGAATGGGCCTGGTCAAAGGACTTTGGAACATTCACTTGGAATGTCACCCTGTTAAAGGATTTACAACATGGCTATTAAACCAACCTAAGTCCATAGGATTTATTCTAACTGTTACAATTGCTAGAGAGTAACAATAATGGCTTTTGATCTGATACAACTTACAACATATCTTGCAGATTACAGATCATACTCCAGTTCAATCCTTTTCTTGGCTTTAATCACTTCAGCTCTATAAGCTTGTCATCTCAAGCTTCATCACCTTGAGTCTTCTTACTCATTATACCAATGCAATCATATCTATGGTCACCTATTGAAGTAGAGTATCTGTGCTCTCTTCCACCTTAGCACCTTCTTCAGCACTTCATGCTTTCATGCTTGACCCACTCACCTTTTTGCTTCATGACCTTATGATTCCTTAAATAAAAATTTGGAATACCTTTCCCACTCGATTCTCCCTCTCCAACTTTAGGGTTTTCAATAGATTAGGTAAGATACAATGTATCTATACCACATCTTGCTCTTATCTAGAAACTTCATCTAGAATCCAATTGTATTTGCCAAAAACATTTTGCATAGTGTTCTGTACCACCAGCTCATCATTCTTATCTTCTATCTGATTCACCAAATTCTAGATAACTACCATGTTAGCTCAGATCTTGTGAATCTTCAATTTTTGAAATAATGCAACAACTCGGCACTATTGTTTTACTAATGCTCGACAAATGAAGAAATTCTATGAAACTCGGCTCTTGAAATTCACTCAGTACTTATATCCTACTCGGCACTTGAAAACTTACTCGACACCTATTTCTTGCTCGGCACCTGAAGACTGCTTGGCACTTGAAGACCACTCGGGACACACTAGGTTGAACTTTGCTCGACTTCAACTGAGAATCTGTTTGGCACTAACTAGCTTGCTCGACTCTTTCTAATGAACTTAGTTAGGCTTTACAAATGACATAGCTAGACCTTGCATCTTTGTTGTGTTTTAGTGTACCCACTCTCTGTGTCTGTCATCAATGCACTATTTCATCAATGGCTTAGCTGATCCTTATACTTCATTACAACATCATAACTTCAACCTTTCTCTAGGTACTTTAGTTACATCTTATTGATTGCCACCTCCTTGTCAATCAACCAACTTATAGTATTTGGATCACTAAAGCAATTGTCATTCCTGCAAGTAGCAAGTTTGACATCAATGACAAAACAATGATTGAAAACATTCTTTACCAATTCCATTACTCTTTATTCATGAGCTTTTCAATCATTTCCAACAATCTCCCTCTTTGCCATTGATGGCAAACCAAACTGATCATTTGATTAACTTAGTTATCACCTAAATTATATACTTTTTTTGCTACATTCTACTTCCTTCTTGACTGCTGCATCCTTTATTACTGATCTTATATATCTCCATATCTTTACCTTTCAGTTTCTCATAAATCTACCTCTTTCATATATATCTCCCTCTTACTTTGTATTGATCAATTTTCTGCATATATCTCCCTCTTTGACATAAATGCCAAAGATGTAGCATCTTTACCATGTGAAATATAAGCTTTGTGTCTCATGTTTTCTCCCTCTGTCACCATGCTTGCGATTGATTTGGAGTTTCTATTTCTACTATCATCCTCTGCATCATTTTTCTAATATTTCAATGGTTTATTTCTGTTGATGCAGGGCAGCTTCTTTGTTGCTTTAAACTGCTTGAGTTAGGGGCATTACCCCCAACTTGCCTCTAAGATATTCATAAGCATCCTTGGGCAATGGTTTGGTGAAGATATCTATAGTTTGTTCCTTTGTGTGAATATAGTGATACTTGATTGCAATATGCTTGGTTTTTGCATGCATTACTGGATTCTTGGATATGTTTATAGCACTTGTATTATCACAATACAATATCACAAGTTTGGTTACCTCTTCTTTCATTCTTTTCAATAGATGTGTGAGCCACACAATGTTTGTGCAATTGACGGCTGCTGCCACATATTTTGATTCTGTAGTGGACTGAGATGTGCATGTTTGCTTCTTGCTAGTCCAAGTAACTAGTCTTTTACCTAAAAATAATGCTCCTCCACTTGTGCTTTTCCTATCATCAATGTTGCCTCCCCAATTTGCATCTGTGTATGCATTGAGCTCAAACTTTTCATTCTTTTTATAATATAGGCCAAAATCATCAATTCCTTTGAGATACCTCATTATTCTTTTTTACTTCTATGAGATGATTCTCTTTAGGATTAGCAAAGAATCTAGCCACTATTCCAACTGCTAATGCTATGTCTAGTCTGTTATGTACAACATATTGTAGTTTTCCAGTCATGGATCTATACATTTTTTGATTAACTTCAGCTGATACATCATTTTTGGATAGTTTATGTCTTGTTACCATTGGTGTGCTAACTAGTTTGGAGTCTTCTAATCCAAAAATTTTAAGTATCTCTTTGATGTAATTAGATTGTGTCATAAATATACCATGTTTTAGTTGATGTACTTTTAATCCAACAAAAAATTTGATTTCTCCAAACATAGACATCTCAAACTCATGTTTCATTTTGTCAGCAAAACTTTTGCAAAGCACTTCCTTTCCTCCAAACACTATGTCATCCACAAAGATTTTAGATACAATAATATCCTTACCTTCTTTTGACTTAATGTACATGTTGCTGTTATCATCAATTCTTTCAAATCCTATTTGCACTAGATATTTGTGAAGTCTCTCATACCATGCTCTAGGTGCTTGTTTGAGACCATAGAGTGCTTTATGTAGTTTACAAACCATATCCCTATTGTTCTCATCAACAAATCCCTCTAGTTGTTCAATATAGACTTCTTCTTCCAATATGCCATTTAGAAAAGTAGACTTTACATCCATCCAATAGATTTTAAAATCTTTATATGCAGCATATGCAAGTAAAGTTCTTACTCCTTCCATTCTCGCAACAGGGGCAAATGTTTCCCCATAGTCTAATCCTTCTTCTTGAGCATAACCCTTACATACTAGTTTGGCTTTGTTTCTAGTAATCTCACCATTCTCATCTAGCTTGTTTTTGAATACCCACTTGGTGCCAATCACATTCTTGTCAACTGGTTTGGGAACCAAACTCCAGGTTTTGTTCTTCTTTATTTGATCAAGCTCTTCTTCCATAGCTTTATACCAGTCATCATCTTGTAATGCATCATACACTATCTTATGTTCAAATCTACTTAACAAACATGATTCATTTTTTAGTCTATTCCTTGTCATTGGTCTTGCATCTTTGTCACCAATGATCTGTTTAGCAGGGTGATGCCTTTTCACATATTTGGACAATCTTGGTTCTGTCCTTGTTTCCATGTTTGATCTTTTAGATTCAGGATCACTATGCACTTCGTTGTCAGGTAGTTCTACATCTCTATCATGTGTATTGACTTTAGAGTCTGAATGAGCATTTCCTTCATTCTACAACTCGACTTCTGAATGCATCTCAACATTCATTGGTTGTGACTCGACTGAGACTGAAACTTGATGTTGAATCC
This sequence comes from Cupressus sempervirens, assembly GCA_028749045.1. NCBI lineage: Eukaryota > Viridiplantae > Streptophyta > Pinopsida > Cupressales > Cupressaceae > Cupressus > Cupressus sempervirens. Next base: position 92,707,590 of record CM053787.1, on the reverse strand, counting down.
CAATTTGATTGGTAATATCCTCGTCAATAGGCATTCCTTCATAAGAATACACAAAGGTTTTGTAGTCATCCATTCTCTTTGGTTTTTCAACTTGGACATCTACATGCTCATCAAAGTTTACATTTGCACTTTCCACAATTTTGTCAGTGTTAGTATTTAAAAACTTATATTCTTTACTTCTAGTGGAGTAACCAAGGAATATGCCTTCATCACTTTTTGCATCAAATTTACCATTTCTAACATCTTTAAGGATAAAGCATTTGCAACCAAATAATTTGAAATGCTTTACATTGGGTGAGTGACCATACCATAATTCAAAAGGTGTTGCACTAGTACCTTTCTTGACTTGTACTCAGTTCAGTGTATGAATAGCCACACATACAACTTCTCTCCAATATTTTAGAGCAATAGTCTTTTCCATCATTAATGTTCTGGCACAGTCAATCACAAATCTATTTCTTCTCTCAGCAATTCCATTTTGTGGGGGAGTTCTAGGAGCTGCTGTTTGTCTCTTGATTCCTTTGTCTTTGAAAAATATCTCAAATTCATTTGATGTGAATTCACCACCTCTGTCTGATCTCAGGCATTTCAAACTCTTTTTTGTTTTTTTTTCAACTCTAGCCACATACCACTTAAACATTTGAAAAGCATTAGATTTTTTCTTTAAGAACATAACAGTCATCATCTTGGAATAGTCATCAACAAACAACATTATATATTTATCTCCTTTGTAACTCTATATTTCTGTTGGACCATATAAGTTAGTATGGACTAACTCAAGTACTTCTTTAGATGTATAGTTTTTACTCTTGAAACTTGACTTGGTATTGTTTGCACATGATATTGTCAGGCTTCTTCAGTTTAGGTAAACGTCTGACTTTCTTCATTTTACTGATATTGATTAGGTTATCAAAGTTGACATGACATAGCCTTCTATGCCATAACCACAAAAAATCAAATTTTGCAACAAGACAAGAAGTATTTTCCATATCAAGATAAAACAGATTACTTCTTGTTTGATCTCCTTTTCCTATCAATTTACCATCAGTATCATAGATTTTTGCAGTTTTATTTCCAAATTCTACTTTGCAACCTACATTGCCTAATTGTGAGACACTTAGCAAATTGTAGTTTAGTCCTTCAACATAGTATGCATTATCACATGAGATTTTCTCTATAAGCTTAATGGAACCTTTTCCTTTGATTTGACATGGAGCATCATTACCAAATCTAACACTATTTCCACATACTGAGTAAAGTTAACAAACTTGCTTTTGTCTCCTGTCATGTGATGTGAGCATCCACTATCTATGATCCATCTGTCATTCTTGTTCATACATGTTACCAATGTTGTAGGCTCTTCTTCATCAGATTGGTCCTTCATGGCCACATAAACAACTTCATCATCATTATCATCAGAATCTTCTTCAACAATATAACACTTCTTGCCTTTGTCTTTGTAATCTCTCTTATCATCTTCTCTTCTATTTTTGTACTTGTTGCCTTCCTTGTATTCCTTTTTCTGTGTACACCTTGCAGCAATATGTCCTACTTCATTGCAATTGAAACAAATGATAGGTAGCTTACCTTTGAATTTTCCTTTGCCTTTGTGAAATCTTCTAGCTAGTAAAGCTTCCAATTGTTCCACATCTTCCTCATCAGTGCTATTGTCACTGGATACATATTTCATATTTTATCTTTCTTCCCTTCTTTGATTTCACCTGGTCAGCATCTTTTAATGATAGCTTGGCCTTGAAAATAGATTCAACATTCTCAGATATGTAGTTGTCAAAGTTAGATAACTCAAATGCAGTGAGTCTACCCACTATAACTTCAAAACTTAGATTGTTTCTTGGCACACATCTTAGCTCTTGTATAGCTAATACTCTAATAGCATAGATAGGGAGCAAGGTTCTTAAGAACTTACTATTAACAGTATCATCATCTAATTGACCACTCAAACATCTTATTGCACTTGCCACTTCCTTTATTCTAGAGGCATACTGAGTAGCATTCTCACTTTCTTCCATTTTCATATCATTGAAATTTCCTCTGAGGCTTTCCCTTTTTGCTCTTTGGACATTATGGTCTCCTCCATAAATGTCTGATAGGGCTTTCCACATCTTGAATGCAGTGTCACATCCTTTGATATCATTGAATTCAACATAGTTGAGTGTAGAAGCAATTTCCAGCATTGTCTAATTGTGTTCCTGTTTGTTTTTTAAATCTTCTGTAGTAAGAGTACCAGTTGGATCAACATGTTCAGTAACAATTGAATTTTGAGCATAATCTCCTATGGATCTAAGATGTAACTTCATCAAGCTTTTCCATGCAACAAAGTTGTCTTTGTTGAGCTTGGGAACTTCTCTCTTAGGCATTTTGATAATTTCCACTTCTAGTCCCTTTAAACTAAGTCAGTAGCAATGCTTTCATACCAATTGTCATAATTCTTTAGAATAACTGGGAGAGGGGGGGGGTGAATCAGTTATTCAAGGTCCAAATGCCCTAATAATACTTTTTCTACAAATCCTTAATGGCACATAACTGAAATTATCATGCATGCACTTGAACATTAAACAATCATGAAAAGTAAACATGCATCACACCATAACACTAAGAATTTGATAACCCAAAAACCCTCCAGGAATAAGAAGGTAAAATTGGAGTGGGGATGATACCCACAAAATAACTGTGCAATTGATTTTAACCACTTCTAATGGTCTGCCCTGTTAAAGGCTACAACACATTGTTAAATGTGACCTTGTTAGAGGATTTCACCATACTGTTAGGAATGGGCCTGGTCAAAGGACTTTAGAACATTCACTTGGAATGTCACCCTATTAAAGGATTTACAACATAGCTATTAAACCAACCTAAGTCCATAGGATTTATTCTAACTGTTACAATTGCTAGAGAGTAACAATAATGGCTTTTGATCTGATACAACTTACAACATATCTAGTAGATTACAGATCATACTTCAGTTCAATCCGTTGCTTGGCTTTAATCACTTCAACTCTGTAAGCTTGTCATCTCAAGCTTTGTCATCTTGAGTCTTCTTACTCATTATACCAATGCAATCATATCTATGGTCACCTATCGAAGCAGAGTATCCGTGCTTTCTTCCACCTTAGCACCTTCTTTAGCACTTCATGCTTTCATGCTTGACCCACTCACCTTTTTGCTTCATGACCTTATGATTCCTTAAATAAAAATCTGGAATACCTTTCCCGCTTAATTCTCCCTCTCCAACATTAGGGTTTTCAATAGATTAGGTAAGATATAATGTGGGTCAGTGCAAGAAGTTGGGTCTCACTTTTGGCCAAAAAGTGGAAGTGTTTTTCCTGTTTTTGAAATAATTTTTCAATTGATGCCAAAATTTGAGCCATTTAGAGATTAAATATAAAAAAACTTCAAAAATAAAAATTGTAGTGCTTGTAATCTTCTTTTTGAATATGTAATTGATTTGTATACCCATATGATAGATTATTTTTTTGGTATGGATCTTTAAAAACCACTTTTTCAAAATCCCTGTTTTAGGACCATAACACGCTCATGTACGTACACCATAATTTGACACAAATGAATGAATTTTTGTGAATCCTTTTAAATGGAGTTACCTGACACACCAAAGATTGATGAGAATATTTTTCTTAAATTTTTTAATGAATATTTTTTTTTAAAATTAATTTTTAATTGGCTATAAAAGAAAATTTTAAAACTTCTCGTGTACGGACACCATAATTTGATCAAAATTTCACTTTTTTCAATTTTTTTTTTTAAACTTCAAAAGAGTTGAATGAAGATTGATGACATATAAATTAATTTAAGAAAAAATATAAAATTAAAAAGTTATTAAAGTTTTAGTGAACGTTTCTATTTTACATTTAGGTACCACCTTTGATTAAAAAATAATAAAAAAATAGTAAATAAAAACATAACTCTATAAAATTTATATTTTTGAAATTAGGGCAGTGAGAGCTCTAATGGGTTTTTGTTTCGTAAAAAAATTTGATCGGGAAGACCCTCTAAAAATTATGGCAAGGCATGAATTTGTCAGTTCAATGCCTTAGCCAAATCTTAAGAGGCCAAGGCATAGGCTTGGTCTCACCAAGCTTGTCCCAAACCAAAATTCAAGGCAGGAAAAAAAAATCCCGCCTCATGTTGTAAGAAATAGGCACCCGTTATTTGAATTTCAAAAAATGAGTACTCGTTTTGAAAAGCTAAAAGCGACATGTAAAATCTGCCGAAAACTTTAAAAAATGTATTTTTAAGAAGCAGGTACCCGTTTTTTACTTTTAAAAAATGAGTACCCGATTTTTAAAAAACGGGTACCCATTTTTTATTTTTAGAAAATGGGTGCCCGTTTCTTAAAAATTTAAATTTTTATTTTTTTGAGAAACCGATTTTTAAAAATAACGGGTGCCCATTTTTAAAATTTAGGGTCGAGCATCCGAACCAAAAATGGGTGCCCGTTTTTTAAAATCGGGTACCCATTTCTAAGAAGTTTCATTTTGCGAATTTGACTTCCGCGGAATTGTGACCCAACTTTGTGCATTCACCCATGTATCTATCCCACATCTTGCTCTTATCTAGAAACTTCGTCTAGAATCCAATTGTATTTGCCAAAAATGTTTTACATAGTGTTCTGTGCCACCAACTCATCATTCTTATCTTCTATCTGATTCACAGAATTCTAGATAACTACCATGTCGGCTCAAATCTTGCGAATCTTTGATATAATGCAGCAACTCAGCATTATTATTTTACTGATGCTTGGCACCTGAAGAAATTTTGTGAAACTCGGCTCTTGAAATTCACTCGGTACTTATATCCTGCTCGACACTTGAAAACTTACTTGGAACCTATTTCTTGCTTGACACTTGAAGATCACTCGACACACACTAAGTTGAACTTTGTCCGGCTTCAATTGAGAATCTGTTCAGCACTAACTAGCTTGCTCGACTCTTTCTAATGAACTTAGTTAGGCTTTACAAATGACTTAGCTAGACCTTGCATCTTTGATGTGTTTTAGTGTGCCCACTCTCTATGTCTATCATCAATGCACTATTTCATTAATGGCTTAGCTGATCCTTATACTTCATTACAACATCATAACTTCAACCTTTCTCTAGGTACTTTAGTTACATCTTATTGATTGCCACCTCCTTGTCAGTCAACCAACTTATAGTATTTGGATCACTAAAGCAATTGTCATTCCTGCAAGTAGCAAGTTTGACATTAATGACAAAACAATGATTGAAAACATTCTTTACCAGTTCCATTACTCTTTATTCATGAGCTTTTCAATCATTTCCAACAAAACCTACACAATGTATTATCTTCAACACAAAAGGTTACAACACACTTGCAATGCAAGTTCTTTTGTAGTGCCTACCCCTAGTTTGCATTTTATTATTATTGCCGAACTCTTTTAAGCTAGTTTATGCTTGTTGATTAGTAGCACTATCTTTTGGATTATCAGATATTATTTCATATTTAGTTGATTTTATGATGATTATTACAGTGATTTCAGTTATTGATGATGATTAGTTAGATGCATTATCATATGTGTTTTCTTATGGATACTTACCCCATATTGCATGTGTATGGTGTGTGTGTATATTTTCTTTATGTATGACATTTTTGATGTGGTTAAGGAAGGGAGTCGTAGTCACATGCTAGTCAAGATCTACACAATGCACCACTTCTTGCCATTGCCTGTATAGTTTAGCATATATGTGTTTGTACATGCATGGATTTTATGTAGATTGCAGGTACCGGGTATCGACTTCCCTTAATTGTCAGAATGCGCGTACCTTATCACATTATCTCAATGGTAAGAGAGGGGAGATAAATTCTTAAGTCCAAATCGTAACCTTTAAACCCATTTTTCCTAGAAAAATAGGACAAGTATCTGAGTTAGTTTACCCATCTAAATTCGTCATGTGACATGAATTCGTGATTTTGACCCTAGAGTTTGATTATGTTCTTTGCCTTCAGTTGAGTTGTCATTTTTGGTTTTGTGAGTATGTGGTGATTTTCTATTATAATTAAATCAAATTAAAAGATAATTTAATGGAAATTTTATAAATAAATTCGATATGTAATTATATTTAATTAATTGATAAATTAATTAAATAAAACAATTAGATTTAAAAGATTATATTAAAGTTCTATTTTTGACACATTTATGTTTATTTAATTTAATAATAATTATTTAGGAGTTTTATTTTAATAATAAACTCTAAATAATATTATGAGTTGAATTAATAAATATATTATTAAAATGTCTCGTAATTAACTTGAGAGAGAAAATATAAAATTTATAAATTTTTTATTTATTAAATTGCATAATGTGTATGCAAGAAATTTAAAGATAAAGTTATAGTTCTAATTGTGGTGTAGTTATATTTATTTAATTTAATGATAATTATTTAGGAGTTTTATTTTAATAATAAACTCTAAATAATTTTATTAATTAAGTTGACTTGAATATAGCACAACAGGATAAGAAAAAAATGGTGAATTACGGTGTTCAAGTGAAAAAAGTAGAGTAGGCTTTCGGCAAGAGAAATCAAAATCCCAAATCATGGCAGGGCATAGGCAGAAACCCATGGATGAAACTGAAAAACTGCATTAAATCTAGGCCTTCGACCAAGCATCGGAGATATTATGATTTCAAAGTTCAAATGAAAAATAGTTTCTCAATTCTGGAGAAGTTAGAGGATACTGAAGAACAAACCTAACATATTTGGCATTCAACTGTCCCTCAGCCAAAAAAATTTAACAGAAGGTTAGTAACTTCGGATAATGCTCAAGCTAAATCCACTTTCATTAATTCAAGTTCCTTAGGAAATCTACGATCTCAGCCTATCTTCACAATTGAGAAGTTGGACAACCAATTTAAGGTTTTTAACCTAACTAAGTACACTTAGCCTTACAAATGTAAAACCCCTCCTCCTGTAGTAGGATCAGATCTGGTAGTGACTCCCACTCCTATGCATTTCATTAGGGTTAAACCTAATGAATCTCCTACTAAAACATATAGGCGCTCATATAATCCCCCCCACCGCCGGTCTATGGCCAAGGTTTCCAGAGTTTCACAAAATCCTAGTGGTGCCCTAGATTCTCAAGATTCTCCCAAAATTGTGGATAAACCCATCCATATCTCCAATAAGGAAATTGAAGATTTATGGAATGAATGTCAAAAAGTTGGAGTTTATGCGCTATGGAATGGCTTGAAGAAAGATCTTGCGCTGCTTGCCTACTGGTTAGAAGATAATTGTGAAGAATAGGTAAGTATCTCTCACTTTTCAGAAAGAATCCTTTATTTGAGATGTATGGATGAATCCATTAAAGAAGAGTTCATTTCTATTTTTTAATGTTTTTTCAATGGGTATGTAGTTAATTTTGTAGAGTGGACTCTGAATTTTAGAATAGAGGGGATAGATATTATGTGTCCTAGATGGTACAACATTCAATTTTTACCACTAGAGCTGATCCAAATCAAGATTCTTAGGTGGTTAATGTCTGGATTGGGAGATCTAATGGGCATTTATTCCTCATTTCAGTATTGTAATAATGTGAGACTACTCATCAGAACCAAGCTTAATCAAACAGTTCAAACTCATAGGAAGATTATAACCAACAAAGCATCCTATGACATAAATCTTCAAACTTTTGAAGGGGAAATATCATAAATCATTAAGATTGATGATATTAGGAAAATCGGATTTAGAACCTTGCCACTTATGTCAAATTTTCTTGGCAATTTCCCTTGGATCAGAATTCAGAAAAAGAAATTGAGGTTAAGTTCGAAAAATCAAGAGACACCTACATAGTATAATCAGGAAGAGGAAAGACTAATCGAGCTTCTACATGACAAAAGGAATATCATGGAGAATGATAAGATTAATCCAGAAGCCAAAACAAGACTCAAATCAATCATAGTGGTGGAATCTGAGAAGAATCTAGACATGACTCAAAAGAATAAGTCAAAAAAAAAAAAGAGAGGCCGAAAAGAAGAAAAGAAGTCATAAGAGTAATATAGAGCATAATAGTTCTTTAAAAGAAATTAAAGGTTTAGGAGATTGTGAGATAAATCTACAAAGTGTTCGAAATCGGTCTAATTCCAGTGAGAGGGGAGGGAATGTGTTAAGATATAAGAAACAAGATTCAAAAACCCCCCTTTGCAAGGTACAAATGGACAATGACCTAAATGGTATAGGCAAGGTAGCTCCAGAATCAAAGGAATTATCTCATCAACAATCCAAGGAAGAAGGAATGACTGGTCAAAAGAACATAGAAGATATTGAGAAATCCTTATTATTTGAATTAAGTCCAAATAAGGGAGAAAATTGCAAAGATCTAGAGAAAGAACTCAAAAGGGAGCAATGTAAGTTACAAGTTTTAGAGGATAGAAACATAACTCCAGTCATAGAGGTCTTTAATAGATCTAAGTTTTGGAAAACTCCAACAGTGGTGGGTCACCATTTACTCCAGTTGATTACTAGAATGTTCAGGACCATATCACAGAGATAGCAGAAAGGTCCCTGAGTAATGAGCTCCATAATTTTCTTAATAAGGATAGTGCTTTAGACCCAGAAGGGGCATTTAAAAGATCACAAGATGAGTTTCTTGAGTAGCTAACTGAGGAACTAGTTCAACTATTTTGTCCTAAGAACATTGATGATAGAAGAGAAGCTCTGAAGGATGAATTGATGTAGAGGATACTTAAAGTTGGGGGTAACAATTACACTTATGAAGATTTAAGGCATGACTTACAGAAGATTGAGGATGAGGATAACAAGCAGGGTCAGATTCAATCAAAATAATATACAAGGGATGTAGAGCAAGAAGGAAAAGGGATTGCTAAGATAAACAAAGAAGAGTTGTATTTAGAAGAAAGAGATCAACCAAGCATTATAGACCAAATCATTAGAGAACTAGAAGTTAATGAAACAGAAGGTAAGGACTGTGAGAAAAATTTTAGTGCTCAAAATAACATGGAGCATCTAGGGATTTAGATGAATTAGGAAGGACTAAGCTCACCCAAATATGGGAGAGTGAAAGGTAAAAGAGGTAGAAGGTCTTTGAAGGAAATCAAGTAAGCAGATGGAATCGATAGGGAACAATAGAAGATAGATCATCTACTTAATAATGGGAAGGGGAAGAGCCTTCCCAAGGAGCCATGAGGATTACTACCTAGAATTCTAGGGGCTTAAACACCCCAAGGAAAAAAAGATTACTAAAAAAAAACCTTAAATTATTTGATTCAGATATAATTTTTTTTATAGGAAACAAAGTAAAGTAAAGTAGAAGGAATGAACTTAAAAAAGATGCTTGGTTTCTGGAGCTCCACATTTCAAGAGTCAGTAGGTGCTTCTGGGGGTCTAGGAATCCTTTTGAACCCTAGGAAAGTTTCTATAGATCTCCTCAATTGCAGTAATAATTGGATCAACGTAAGGGTTCAGAGTCTGAAATCTAATCTTCAATTCTTGCTAATTAAAGTATATGGACCAATTAGTAACTTAGGAAAGAAAATTGTTTGGGATGAAATTAGTTTTTTTAATGAATAATCATAAAATTGATTCATGCCTAGCAGGTGGTGATTTTAATACTGTCCTAAATCTATTTGAAAAAGTAGGTGGCATTCATCATTTCTTGCAATCCTCCCTGGACTTCAAAGAATGGTGTGATAGACATAATCTAATTGATATTCCAATTAATAATGAGAAGTATACATGGATAATAGGAGGAAATATTTTGCATATATAGCAAAAAAATTAGATAGGTTTTTCTTTAAAGGCGATTTGGATGGGAATAATTTTAACATTCTTTCCACCATTTTGCCAATTGTTAGGCTAGATCATTACTCGGTTATATTGGAATTTGTGGAGCCATTGAAACCAATCAGAAATCCATTTAAATGTGAAAAAATGTGGTTTTTGGATCCTAATTTATTAAAAAAATAAAAGAGTGTTGGGATCAAGATAGTTTTGAAGGCTCCAAGATGTTTGTTTTTGTTTCAAAAATGAAGATGATGAAAGAACGGATCCTTAAATGGAATAAAGAAAATTTCAATAATATCTTTAAAGAAAAATCAGATATAGAAGAGAAACTAAAGGATTTAAATTTGGAAGTAATTAAGAAAGGCATGAATAATGAATGGTATCTATTAGAAAAAGAATTACTTGCTAAACAGGAGGACATATTATCTAAAGAGGAAATATTTTAGAGACAGAAATCTAGGGAGAATTGGTTAGATGAAGGGGATCAGAATACAAAATTCTTTCACAATTCTACCCTATACAACAGATCAAAGAGTAAAATAACTAGTATTAGAAACTAGATGGGATTCCTCACTGAGAACCCAAGTGAAATAGCAAACACCTTTGTGACACATTATCAGGAGATTCTAAATAATTTTGAAGGGTCTAATAGGGAGGTGCAAGCTAATTTACTCAAATTTATTCCAAAAGTAATTACACTCGAGGACAACAAACTCCTGAATAAAGCTATTACTTTGGAGGAAGTTAGAGAGGTTGTTTTCAATATGAACCTTGACAAATCCCAAGGATCGAATAGTTTTCAGACTTTCTTTTATCAGAAGTGTTGGGACATTATCGAAGAAGACCTATGGAAAGCCATTAAAGCCTCAAGGAATGGTGGAGCCCTGTTATCAAAAATTAATTACTCCTTGCTAACTTTGATCCCCAAAAAATCTGATCTTGAAACTACTGGGGACTATAGACCTATTTCTCTTTGCAATACTATTTATAAGATCTTTTCCAAGATCTTAGCAAACAAACTCAAGGTTTTTCTCCTAAAAATAATCTCAGAGGAACAAACAGGTTTTGTCCTAGGTAGATCTATTCTCGATGGCATCCTCACTATTCAAGAAACTATTCATTTTGCCTCTAAAAGAAAAGAGCCCAACATGTTCATGAAACTTGATATTCAAAAAGCCTATGACATGGCTGATTGGAGATTCCTCTGTAAGGTGCTTGAAATGTTTGATTTCTCGCATCAATGGATCAATCTTATTTTCAAATTCATCTCCACTTCCAAAATTTTAATCCTAATTAATGGGATGCTTGAAGAATTTTTTGAGATAACAAGGGGTATCAGACAAGGTGATCCTTTATCCCCCTCCCTCTTCATCATTATGGCAAAGGCCTTTGAGAGATCGATGGCAGATGCCTACAATAATAAAAAATCATCGGTATTACTGTGGCTAGCAATTTACCCAATATCACACATCAACAATACGTAGATGATACTATCTTGATAGGAAAAAGTATAGTCAAAGAAGCCTAGAAATTAAAATCTATTATTAAATCCTATATGACAGCATCTGGTCATAAAGTAAATAAGGACAAATATGAGATTTACTTCTTAAACACTAATAAAGAAGTAGAAGACCAGATCTACAAGGTGATGGGTTTCAAGAAAGGTCCGTTTCCTTGTAAATATTTGGGCATTGCTTTGAAAAAGGGTTCTAAATCTAGCAAGATCTGGCATAATACCATTGAAAAAGTTGATGCTAGGATTGGGAGTTGGAAAGATAAATGGCTCTCTAAGGCCGAAAAAAGTACAAAAATTAAATCTATTTTATTAGCCATTCCTACTTTTCCTCTCTCCTGTCTCCCCCTTTCTAAGAGTTCTTTGAGAAAATTGGAATCGAAGCTTAAAAAATTTCCTTTGGAAGGATTATGAAGAAGATAAAAAACTAGCTCTTATTAAATGGGATAATATATGCAAACCTAAAGAGTTGGGTGGTCTTGGGATTAAGAATTTACAATGGAAAAATGAAGCCTTAGGTGCCAAACTAATCTGGTGTTTGTTTAAAGAAAGAGACTAGAAATGGGCTAAGATATTATACAATAAATATTTGAATGCAGATGATCCTTTGTCAATTTTTAGAATGAGGAACATTCCTAGGGGATCCAAAAGCTAGAATTTCATGTCCAAGTGCCATCACATTATCAATAGATTTCTATCCTAGGATGTAGGATTGGGTGATGAGGCCTTATTTTGGGAGGATTCTTAGGATGGTTTTCCCTTGATAGTCTCTAGACCCTTCCCTTTGGACCTCAAAGATAAATTAGTTTCTATTTGGGGAGACAAAGTAAGTGACTATAAGATGAAAATCACTACGGAAGGATCAACCAAATGGGTGTGGAAATCTTTGGATGGGGTTGGGGTAGACTTTGAGGCAAGAGAGGCCTATGAAAAGATTTTTTTGGACAAGAGAGTTAAGAAAACCAAGAGAAAAGATGAACTTATTTGGGTAGCCTTGAAGGATGGTAAATACAACATCAAAAATGGATACAATACATTGATACTATTGCAAAGATGGGACCATATAGAAATTCCTCTCAATATATGTTGGGATGCCAATAGAATTTTGATAGAAGATAGGTTACACAAATTTGGCTTTCAAGGCCCATCTAGGTGTGTGTTATGTAAACATAATATCAAGGATGTGGACCGTTTATTATATAGATGCCCGTTTTCCCAATCCTGTTGGCAATGGCTTAGACTAAGGTTAGGATGCTCATCCCCTTTGCCGAGATCCTTTTTTGATCTCTTGAAAGGATGGCCTACTAATATGGTAAAGCGTATCTATAACAAGATTTGGAACATTTGTCCGGTGATTATGTCCTAGGAAATCTGGAAGGAGAGAAAAAAATGTATTTTTTGAGATGCCAAAATGGAACTGGAAGGATTATTACTAAAAATAGAAGCTAGCATTGTGGAAGTAACTAACTCACAACTCAAAAAGGTTAGGAAAGAGGAAGGTTCCTTTTCTTCTTGGTATGGACTCATGAAGAAGAATTGGAGTAATCTGATCAACCTGCCTCTAGTACATACCAAGAGCAACAAGAAGGCTAGGAAAGACTGTAAATGGTCCCCTCCCCTGCATGGATGGTATAAAATCAATTTTGACAGAGCAGCTAGAGACAATCTAGGAACGATAGGTATTGGTTGTATCATAAATGATGATTCATGAAACTGGATTGTTAAAAAAGCTTTGTCGATTCGGCCTATAACCAACAATTTAGCAGAATTAGAAGCTTTGGAAATAGATCTCCTTCTATGCCTCGAGTTAGGATTGACAAAAGTCATTATAGATGGTGATTCTTAGATCATCCTCAATGCAATTAGGAAAATGGCTACCCCAAATTGGGTACTAAATTCTAAACTTAGTGATGTTCTTACTCTTATTGACTAGCTCACTGATTCTAAGATATGCCATATATTCTGAAAAGGAAACCAAAAGGTGGATGCACTAGCAAATAAAGGAGCAGATGGTGTAAATTTCCAAGTTATTAAAGGATCATAGCATATACATTCTTTGAGTTTTTCATGGCCCTAGGTTTTAAGTTAAACCTTCTCCTTAATTTGTTACTCTATGCTATTTATACATCAGTTTCACTTAGGTTATAGTATCATGGATCTATGTTACTTTGGGGAACGACCCTTTATATGTTATAAGATGTTGGTCATATCTATAGATTTTACATAGTGTTTTTAAATAGTCCGCCACCTCTGCAAATCATTGTGAAAGGTGGGAACCTATTCTTTTGGATGTCTACGTGGCTTGATCATCATTTTTGGATCTAGCTTACCCAACTCACCTATGTGCGTTTAGCCCGTGCCTCGGCCTGCTAGTGTCACCCTAACATGAGGTCATGCTAGTAGGCATTTAGATCCTTCGGTTTGGGTTAATTATTATACCATGTTGCCATCAAGGCCTACAGTTATCTTTGTCCTCTATGTAATGGATTCCAACATTTATGTCTTCCACACAATGGAGGCCCACACCATGTCATTTTGTGGTAATGTTAAGCTGGAGTGGTGGAGTAGAATTCTGAACCTTGTGGATGACATGGCTAGGATAGCCATGAGAAGAGCCATTGGAGAAGGTATCTTTGACTATAGCTTTACTTGGAGGACTAATAGCGATATAATTGGTTCCTTCATTGGATGCATGGTTAGAGCGAGGGTGGAACCAAGAGCAATCATCCAACTCTATCACAACATCTTCAATCCTACATGGAGGAAGGGGCTTGAACAAGTAGTTAAAAGAATTAACAATAAATTATGCATCTTGATACTAGAGAAATACATGGAGCTTCCACCAGGGTCTCCAGATCTGGAGGTCTCTTTTCGCCATCCCTCTCTGGTCGTTCGTGAAAATTATGCATTCTATAGGGAATGGCCTAAGATGGAGGCCAGCATCCACTTCCTACTTGGATGGATGGGCATTGTGGAAGATGAGAACAAATCTTGGCTAACCAATTATCTCAATGCCTTCAATGCATACATTGAACTTGGGGTCACCTTTGAGAATCTAAATGCCCTACATTTATGTACGCCTAACACAGAGAAGACAAGTAGAGAAAAGTTTGATTTTGAATTCCACCCAAATTTTCAAGTGGGAAACCCCAATGAAGTTTTTGAGGTCATAATGGCATATCAAAAATAAAGGATTTTGGATGCCAAGTCAGATGGTATGTATGGTGTTTGGGAAGGGGTAGGATGTATGTAATAGTATTGTTCTCTGGTTTAGTGATTATAGTATCTACTTTAGTCTATTTGGGACTAAAATTTGTATAATTTGTTATGTATAGCAGTAAACCATACTATGTTATATGTAATACCTTTAAAAAAATTGTAAGGAGAATTTTTGCTACTCCTTTAATATGTATTTGGCATTAGCGAATTATAATGATAATATATTGACTATACTTTCTATCTTGTAGTTTCTTTTACAATTCTTATGGTTTATGTCTCTCAAATCGTGGTGCTGGTTTTCAAATTTTGCATGAAGATTTCAGCTTGTGGTTCACCCTTTTATGATGTGGCATTTGGCATTAATGGAATACTGGTTTAAGGATAAGATTTATGGTAATATGCTAGTCTCAAATTAATTGGATAATGAGATTGATGTCTGGTTAGTTTCATGGTGCTCTGTTTCAAGTATGATAATTGATATTATGAGGTAGGTTGCAGTTAAGACAGAAATTTGGTTTGGTGAAGAACCCCATTTGTTTTATTAGATGTAGGTGGTAGGATTAGATAGATAATTAAATGATCGGCTGATTCTCACTCTTTTGGGTTATGAGTGTTAGTACTTGGATAATGATTGCTGGGAATGTTGATAGCTCTGGCCCATCTCATTCTTTGGTTATCTCCACATAACACTTACTCGGTGATATGGTTTTCGTAGTAATATTTGTCTGGTCTCATTATGCCTTAACATTAATGGATATGAATATATTTGGTTATGGTAAACTGGTTGTAGGGTCATCATTCCATGCGAAGGATAGTATTTGGAGTTGTAACAGTATTCTAATGAGTACATATGTTCACTTCTGGTCCCTCCCTCAGTTTGGGAGGTCTATCTTTCTATAATTGTCTGACGCTGGCCTACTATGATAACAAGGTTTATGATTTAAATTAGAATTCTGGGCTATGCTTTTATTTTCCTTATGAGAATATTAGGGTAGATGCCATATTTCCCTTATATGGTTAGGTCTATTTTTCTTTATTTATGGAAGTTAGGTTAACTCTGTTTTTGGATTCTTCTTTAAACTTCTCATAAAGGATTCTCCCTATCTTTAATCAAAGATAAAGAGGTTTTGGCTTAATATCATGTTATTTTATTAACTGGATTGTTTGGAAGTGATCAGACAGGGAAAAATATATTCAAATTCTGTATATGCAAGAGAAGTTTTATATCCTTGTCAAGAGGTGGTTGAGAACTCAAGGAATCTAATTTTTCCATTTTTCTCACCAACATTTGAGTTGGTAATACTTGTATTATGGATATTTGGACTGGGGTATGCCCCTTTTATTCTGTAATAATAAAGGACTATGGTCTTGGGCTAGATTGGAGGTTTTCTTTCCCCATTCTTTCCTACCAGTGCCCGTTTGAACAGAGGAACGCTATTGTATTTAATTTATTCTAATAAATTATTATGGCCTCGGCCGTTTACCGATCAAAAAAATAAAATAAAATAAATATTATTAATTAAGTTAACAAATATATTATTAAAAAAACATCTTGTGAATTAATTAAATAAAATAATTCAACTTAAAGATAAAGTTTTAGTTCTAATTTAGGCGTAATTATATTTATCTAAATTACTAATAACTAGCTTATATATATATATATATATATATATATATATATATATATATATATATATATATATATATATATATATATATATATATATATATATATATATTACACCGAGAGTAATTGTTCTCGAGGCACCTATTTTTTTAATCCTAAGGTTATTTTAATCAAAATTGGGATATATGAAAAAAATAGGCACCTCGAGAATGATTACTCTCGGCATTATATATATATCTATATATATGTAAGCTAGTGGCAGTTGCGATGCAACAAAAAAAGTATTTTTTAGTTTTTCTATTTTTGATAAGGTTAGTATTGATTTTTTTATTTCTTTTTAAATATAGTTGTATAAACTTACTATAAAATAGTAGCAGTATAAATTTAGTATAAAATTATTCAACATTTTATTTTTTAATTCTATATATATAGTGTTTATTTGCATCACTTTAATTTAGTTTTATTTTAAGGATATTGTTAGGTAAATTGTTATACTGAAGAGTAGAGTTATGGTTAGGGTTAGGGTTAGGATTTTAATTAGAGTTAGGATTAGGGTTAGGGCTAGGGTAAGGGAAATTTTTAGGATTACGACTATTCTTAGGGTTAGAGTTAGGGTTAGGTTTAGAATTAGAGTGTATTAGTGTTAGGGTTAGGGTTAGGGTTAGGGTAAGGACAATGGTAAGAATTAGGGTTTAGGTTACAATTATTGTTAGGGTTAGGGTTAGAATTATAGATAGGGTTGAGGTAGAGTTAGAATTAGAGTTAGAATAAGGGTTAGGGTTTTAGTGAAGATTAAAGTAAGGGTTAAGGTTTGGGTTAGAGTTTTGAATCGGGGTTAAGGTTAGAGTTAGGGTTAGGGTTAGGGTTTTAGTGAAGATTAAAGTAAGGGTTAAGGTTAGGGTTAGAGTTTTGAGTTGGGGTTAAGGATAGAGTTAGGGTTAGGGTTTTAGTCAAGATTAAACTAAGGGATATAATTAGGATTAGAGTCTAATTATGGTAGAGTTAGATTTAAAGTTAGAGTTAGAGTTAGGGTTAGAGTTAGGGGTATGGTTGGGGTAAGGTTTGGGGTTAGTGTTAGTGTTAGGGTTAGAATTAGAGTTAGGGTCAGGTTTAGAGATAGGTGTATAGAAAGGGTTAGGGTTAGGGTTAGCTTTAGGGTTAAAATAATTGTTAGGTTTAGAGTTAAAGTCCAATTATGGTAGAGTTAGATTTAGGGCTACAATTAGAGGTAGGGTTAGGGTTAGGGTTGGAGTTAAAATAATTGTTAGGGTTAAAGTCCAATTATGGTAGAGTTATATTTAGGGCTACAATTAGAGGTAGGGGTAGGGTTACAGTCAGGGTTAGGGTTAGGGTTGGAGATAGAGAAAGCGTTAGGCATAAGGTTATTGTTAGGGTTATGTTTATATAGAGATAATGTTATATATAGAGATAGCATCAGGGTCAAGATTAGTGTAAGGGTTTGAGTTAGGGTCAAGGTTACAGTTAGGGTTAGGAGTAGGGTTAAAGTGTAAATATGGTAGAGTTAGATTTACAATTAGAGGTAGGGGTAACAGTAGGGTTAAGGTTAGTGATAGGATTAGAGTTAGGGTTAAGGTTAGGATTAGAGTTAGGGTTATAAATAAGGTAGAGAAAGGGTTAGGATTAGGGTTAGGGTTATGGTCCAGGATAGGGTTAGGTTAAGGGTTAGAGCATGAGTTTGACTTAGGGTTAAAGTTAGGGTTATAGTTTGAGTTAGGGTTATAGTTAGAGATAGAGTTACAGTTATACTTTGGGTTAGAATTACAATTAGGGTTAGGATTAGAGTTACAAATAGATTTAATATTATGATTAGGGTTTGAATTAGGGTTAATGTTAGAGTTAGGGTTAAGGTTAGAGTTTTGAGTCAAGTTTAAGGAGAGATTTAGGGTTAGGGATAGGGTTAATATTAAAGTAAAATTATGGTAGAGTTAGATTCATGGTTAGAGTTAGGAGTACAATAGGGTTACGGTTATGATTATGGGTGGAGTTGGACAAAGGGGTAGAGAAAGGGTTAGATTAAGGGTTATGGTTAGGGTTAGGTTTATATATTGAGTTAGCGATATATATAGAGTTACATCAGGGTTAAGGTTAAGGTGTGGGTTTGAGTCAGGGTTAAGTTTAGAGTTAGGGTTAGGGTTAGGGTTATATTATAATTATGATAGAGTTATATTTAGAGTTAGAGTTAGGGGTAAGGGTAGGGTTAGGGTTAGTGTTAGGATTAGAGTTAGGGTTAGGGTTAGGGTTAGGGTTAGAGATAAGGTTAAGGTTAAGGTTAGGTTTAAGTTTATGGTTAGAATATGAGTTAGCATTAGAGTCAAAATTAGAGTTAGCATTAGGGTTAGGTAAAAAGTAGGACAATGGTTAGAGGTACAATTAATGTTAGTGTTAGGGGTAGGGGTATGGGTAGGGGTAGGGTTAGGGTTAGAGTTAAAGATATGGGTAGAGAAAGGGTTAGGGTTAGGGTAAGGGTCAGGGTTAGGGTTAAAATATGCAACAGAGAATTCCCATTTTCAAATACAATAGAGTAATACCCAAAAAAGATGTCAACCTCTACTAAAAAAATCCAATAACATATTCAGTACCATTGTCTTAGTATCCACCTTCCATTAACCCATTCATGAGATCAACATAACTGCGCTCGAGAATAGGGTTGAAGAGTTTGAGTATGTGGAAACTAAATTTCGTAAAATTATCGTCGACTAAGTGGAGACTTAAATTTATCAACAACAATTCTTAACCACCAAGAATCATTCTCGAAGACGTCTACTACAAAATCTAATGGGATGTATTGTGGAAGAGAAACAATTGGAGGTCTAGGTCTAATATCCTCTAGAAAAAGCTCCTCTACAAGAGGTTCTTGTGTGACCTCATCAGTTATAAAATTATCATATTGAATGAAAAACTTATGCTTGGGAGCATTGGCCACATGTCCAATAATAGTGCTAGGGAACCATGCTCACTGGAAACCATCCTCATGAGAACGAACTTCAACTTTTGTCCCATAATTGAAGTTCATGTTTTATGTATACCTTTAGCATTAACGCAATAAACAAAAAGTATTTCATTATTTCATTATAAACATATAAATCAATCCTCAACACAAAGTTAAATATTTCTAAAATATTCATAATAAAATGCATATGATCACATAGATGTAAACAAAGTAATATTTATTATTCTACGAAATATTTGCATTCTAATGTTTCAAATATGGTGGCATTGTCATCCACTTTTGAAAGATTACATATATTTTTAATTATAGCTAACAGTACATAATAAATTGCTTACTATTATAATATTTTAAAAATGGCGGCCTTCCACTTTTGAAAGATTGACGCGTAAAAATGAATTTTGATTCTTTTAAAATTGCACATAAAAAATAAACATAAATTAAAATTAATATATGGTTACTCTAATTTTCAAATAACAAAATTGAAAGTATAAATTTAATTTTTATTATTTACAAACAAATAAATTGATATTTTAATAAAAATATATGGTGGAATTATCATCCACTTTTGAAACATTACAAATATTTTTAGATATAGCTAACATTATAATAGATTTCTTACTATTATAATATTTTAAAAATGGCGGCATTGCCTTCCACTTTTCAAAGATCGATGCATTAAAGTTAATATTTATTCTTTTAAAATTGCATATAAAAAATAAGCATAACTTAAAATAAATATATGGTTCCTCTAATTTTCAATCAACAAAATTAAAAGTGTAAATTTGATTTTTTAATTTAAAAATAAATAAATTGGCACTTTAATAAAATATTTGGAAAATGGCAGCATTGCCATCCAGTTTTCAAATATTAATATATAAAGATTAAATTTAATCTAAATGTAAATTTCAAAACTATTATAATTGAAATAGTAATCTAATTCAGGTACTCTAAATCAATATACTAATCTTAATGAAAACATTACAAATATTTTTCAGATATAATTAACATTATAATAAATTGCTTAGTATTATAATATTTAAAAAATGGTGGCATTGCCTTCCACTTTTTAAAGATTGATGCCTAAAAGTTAATATTTATTATTTTAAAATTGCATATAAAAAATAACCATAAATTAAAATAAATATATGGTTACTCTAATTTTCAAGTAACAAAATTAAAAGTATAAATTTGATTTATCATATTTAAAAATAAATAAATCGGTACTTTCATAAAATATTTGAAAAATGGCGGCATTGCCATCCACTTTTCAAATATTAATATGTAACAATTAATTATAATCTAAATGTAGAGTACAAAACTATGTTAATCGAAATAGTAATCTAATTCAAAATATTAATATAAATCAATATATTAATCTTAATAAAAAACTATTATAAATCAAACTAGTTTTGTAAATGAAAATAGTAATCATTAAATTTATAAATCACTATTAAAAAAAAATATTGATATGGCGGCATTGCCATCCATATGAAATATTATGAAAAAAAATACAACATTAATCTTAAAAAAATATTGAAAAATATGAAAAAACAATAATCTACGCAAATAATATCTAAATATATAACATGCAACTATATATAAATAATGCATGAAACATGCAAATGTAAATTTGAATACAACAATGTAAAAACTAAGAAATCTCATTTAAAAAATAAATTACAACTAAACATAAATAGTGTAACTACAATTCTTAATGCGGATAATAATCAAAATGCAAAATAAAACTTAATACAAACAAAAATTAAGAAAAAACTTACTTTGATTTTTGATCTCCTTGTTGATCTTCAAATGTAGAATGCTTTTCCAAATGATTTATCTCCCTCTCTTCTTCGTAAATAAAGTGTACTCTACCTCTCAACAAAAGCAATGAAATCTTTACTCAAAACTTGTCTTCTGCAAATCTATTCTTCTACAAATGAAGAGCGAAACTGAGAGGAGATGAGTGTTTTATAATGAGAGAGATAACTCTTCATCTCCCACAAAAAAAACTCTTCATTATCCATTAAGAGACTCTTCAATTTCCACTAAAAATACCCTTCAATTTCCACTCCTCAACTCAAATTCAAAATTCAAAATAATATTGTAAAATAAAAATTTTAAAAAATAGACATGTCGGATGTCTACACGTTGTCATCCATTTTCTTGATTTAAAAAAAAAAAAACTTATAAATGAAGTGACGCAATGTGTTTGGCATGCGTTTCATTCAAATTTAAACTTTAAAAAAAATTACAATGAGGTGACGGGCCACCACCCCTGCCACCCCATGCTTGCGTTTTGTGGCAATGATAGCCGCTGCTGTCAGCGATAGTTACTGCTGTCACTGACATGTGTCAGTGCCTATAGTAACTGTCGCTGATAGTAGTGACTGTTACTGCCATAGGCCATGACCACTTCTTATATTGTGTTGTGTTTGTTTTTGTTTTTTGGTTTTTTAAATTTTTTAAAATTTAATTTAAAAAAAAATAATTTTAATTTTTAATTTTTTCAATTTTTTAAAAATTATTTTCGTATAATTTTTTTTCATATTTTAAAAAAGAATATATGTAATTTTAAAAAAAATATGCAATTTTAAAAGAAAAACATTATCATATGATAATACTAACTTCTATTTTTTTAAAAAAATATTTATTTATTTAAAACAATAATTGTTGATTTATTAAAATTTATAGGAGCCTATTTTTTTGGACCCTATTATTTCGGGTTCCATTTGACTTCCTCTTATTTTTACCAGCTATTATTTCGGGAATACTTTTTATTGTCTTTTATGTTGGCCACCTATTATTTCAGGAATTTTTTTATTTAAAATAAAAGTTTGTAATTGCTCCCTTTTTTTTTTATTGACAAGGAATCTTGGCATATTCCAATGCTAGGCATTTGTGCTGCCATTGTATAGAACGCCTCTCGGCGTAATTATTTAAGAGTTTTATTTTGAATAATAAACTCTAAATAATATTATTTGTTGAATTAATAAATATATTATTAAAACATCTCGTAATTAACTAGAGAGATAAAATATAAATTTAATAAAGTTATTTTAATTAAATTGCATAAAGCATAGGCATGAAATTAAAATATAATAAATTAATAAGAGAGAGTAAGCAATTATTTAATAAAGTTTATTTTAGTTAAATTGCATAAAGCTTATGCATGAAATTAAAATATAATAAATTAATAAGAGAGAGTAACCAATTATTAATAAAGTTTATTTTAATTAAATTGCATAAAACTTATGCATGAAGTTAAAATATAATAAATTAATTAAAAGAGAAAGCAAATTAATTTAATAAAGATATCTAAATTTAAATTGCCTAAAGTTGTTGCATGAAAGTTGTATATAGAAAATTCAATATTTAATTATATTAAGAAGAAAATATTAAAATATGTGAATATTTGATTAATTAAAAATTAATCGAATTTATACTTTAATTAAAAAGTCTAAATTAGAGGTCTAAATTTAAAAAATTGGTTAAAGAAAGATTAAATATGTACTTTAGTTTAAAATATTTATTTTAAAAGTGTAATTTAAGAATTTTTTTTCTATTAGCTATAGAGAGATCACAATTTAAGAAGTTGGATAAAAATAGAATTAAAATATTAAAAGATTAAATATTAAATATTATTTTATTATAATTATTTAATTAATAATTATTAAATTAGAGTTGCATTTAAATAATGAACTTTAATTATTCTTATTAATTTAAATAATAAACCATGTTTTAAATAGTGCTTACACTAACTAATAAGTGGAGGAAAAGAAAATATAAAAGAATATTTAATTAAAAAGTTTTTAAAATATGCACGAAAGAATTAAATTTAAAAGATTTGATTAAAGTTATAATTTAGGCGTATTTATATTTATTTAATTTAATAATAATTTATTTAAGAGTTTTATTTTTAATAAACTCTAAATAATATTATTAGTTAAATTAATAAATATTATATTAAAAATGTCGAATGATTTAATAAGGGAGAGAAAGCTTTAAATTTAATAAAGTTTTTAAATTAAATTGCATAAAGTGTGTGTATGAAAATTAAAATGTAGTAATTGTTAGACCTAGTATTAATTAATTATAAATGTGATTCAACGTCTTGGGATCCTTAAGGAATGTAATCTATTATGTTTGCTTTTATATGATTGTATGTTATTGCTTCCGCTACCTCATGTTTGATGTGTATGTTATTCTATGTTATTCTTTCTTTAAAAAAAAAGTTTGGCAAACTTAGTAAAATTTTAGGTTAATTCTTTTGGATCCCTTGGCGGGGCATTACATCTTTCAGGGAAACAATGACACATAAGAGCAATCTAGTAGCAACATACCATACCAACAATACACTTTCTCACTTTCCAATCCGCAACCCTAAAAATGCCTATATCATGCACTTTCCCTTTTAGGGAAACTTCCAAAGATCAATTACCGCATGTCTTTGCATGTTCACCCGTCATCAAATCTTCCAGATATAGCTCTTACACGTTAGGAATCCGTCATAACCATTTCAACGATGATCTCCTTACACACAATTCAAGATGCCGACACATACAAGTGGAGTGACACATCAACATGCCAACTAGATATATACACGCAAACTTAATTACATTATTTGCAAAAAATACATTTATAAAACAAATAATAAGAATATAAATTATCCAAGGTTGAGACACCTTTTTCCTAACAATTATGTGTGCTGCATTATTAGGAAAACTAGCTCTTGGAATAAAGCCCACCTAATGACTAATCTTCCTTGTTGGTGGTAATCCATTGGGTACATTATTAGATCCAATATCTAGAAAATCTTCTAAGAATCTGCAACTTCTGCATGTACCTCTTCTACTTCTTCTTTACCATCTTTTGGAATTATAGAAAAACACATATGGTCATGCCTCATACCCTCTAAGAAATTATTTCCATCAACAAAAAATACTCCAATAGCACAACATATCTTTTCATATGTATCCTTCAACGACTTCAGCTTATGTTCACTCCATCCTTTGTTAGAGTGTAGGTATTTGCATGCCCATCATGTAAATACATGTTTGTCAAACTGCCACGACCTACCCAAAAACATATGAATTATGTCCATAGGTATGATATCACAAAACACCTCATCTTGGTAGCTTCCAATCTTGAAATTCACTAGGCATTATTCATTAACCATGACCATGTGGTCATCCTACACCTAGACTATATTACAGTTTGGATGCGAGTATTTTTGCCTCTTGAGCTTTAAATTTGTGACCATCTTTTCTAACACAAGATTATTAGTGCTTCCACCATCAACGATTATCAATGCTTCTACTGGGTTTAGAATTGCTTGTTCTTCAATATTTTCTTCTTCTTCTTCTCTTTCATCCTCATTTTCATCTCTTATGGCAAGATTTATTCCTCTACACATTTGTTCTTCCAATGATTGCATTAGCCTCTGAAGGGCTCTAAAACCCTCATGTGCAACACCTACAACTCTTCCACCATGCTCTCTTCATGGTGGCATTTTTGTGCTTTCATAGAAACCCTAGTGCAAACTACCTCACAATTGACGATTTGTTTATACACTTAGGAACTCATGCTCTGATACCATTGATGAAGGACCTCTCTGATACCACTTGAAGAAGGGTGCTTCCCTTAATACCATAAACACATACTGGGAAAAAATAAATAACAACAATTTGTGAGAACAATATTTGGGCTTCTTATTATCGCCGCAACTATGGAATTATATAATTTTGAAATACAATATGCAAACCCACATGGGTGCCTTCCTTACAATAATTTACAACACAAATCTGCAACCTATCACCTAGAGCTATCCTAGATAATCTATGAGCCTTGCTTATATAGAAAATTTTGTCACTCGAAAAGTTTGTAGACATCAAACCCTAACCATTAAGGCCGACCAACCCTAAAAATACATATAGAGTCAACCCAATACATGTTTGACATTTATTTTGGAAATTTTTATTGGACCAACATCAAATGACCATAACTTGTGAACTATTGCTCTGATTGGATTTTATAACCCCATTCCAAAATCCTCAACTTTGGACTTCGAGGCTTGACTTGTGCAAGCTCTAGTAGATCCCATTTCAAAGCCCATCTAGGGTCTCTAAGGCCTTCAAAATTGATCCTAAAGTTTTTCTACCAAAATTTCTCACCAAAAATCCATAATAACTTCACAAAGCTCATGATATGGCACCAAGACTCAACTAGAAGGCTAATATATACAAGATGAACATCCACCTCTAAAAAAAGGACATTCCAAGCTTGTATGATTGACTTACTAAGTAGCAAGCCTCTAGAAACAACAACTCTTCATTGAGACAACCCTTATTCAAGAAACATAAAGGAAATATTTTTGGGTGATGCAAGATTTCTCTTATACCTAGGATGGTCCCACATCAATCATAAAGGCCTTGAAGCGATACTAGAAAAACTCAGATGAGTGTAGTTTATTATCACTTATATAGACATGGTACTCTCTCAATATCTTTCTATCCTCTTTTGTACTATCAGGTGCATGCCTATAAACTATATGAACAAAAATTGCTACTTGCTTTGAATTGTAATATTGTGATTGTACCTCATCTTGGGGTGGAAGCATGTAGTTCTCTACAAAGTTAACAATTAAAAGTATACGACTAATTGAAAACTTATTCTTACATATGAGAAATTGTCCATCAAGCTATCTAGCATAGTGAGAGTTTCTAACATATTTTGGTATGATCTTACTCTTAAACTCATTCATAAATGCATGATAACTAACATTTTCTATAACTAGATCACACCTTCTTTGAACCTTTCCATTCTTGAATGGATATTCAATAGTTTTGAATCCTTTTACATCAATTGATTGTTTTCCAAAATTAGTAAAAGGATTTTCATACAAACAATCATCTAACAAAGAGAGATTTCCACACATATCACATGTTCTAGAAATACATGCATTGAAAAGAAAATATTGCTCATTAGGTGGCTCACAAAACAAACTTGATATGAAATCCTTTATAGTTTGAGGTAATATTTTTATATCAAATTCCTACAACATTTGATTAGTATCCATGCTACTATGTATAGATTGAAATACATGATAATGGTAACAAAATTGAACATGAGTTTTACAACAACATGTGACTCTTTCCTTGTTAATCCTT
The DNA here is from genome assembly GCA_028749045.1 of Cupressus sempervirens. NCBI lineage: Eukaryota > Viridiplantae > Streptophyta > Pinopsida > Cupressales > Cupressaceae > Cupressus > Cupressus sempervirens. Next base: position 92,681,300 of record CM053787.1, on the reverse strand, counting down.
ACATACCATGGTTTACACTTTTGCAAATATCTTTGACTAATGCTAATAGTTAACACCTTATCATCTTTTTTTTTTGGAGAAATTCAATTTGAGTCATGTCTAAAAGGTTTTAAGGATGTGGATCATGTTTTTTTGAGCCAATTCTCAAATCAAGAACATCTCTTGAATTAGGTATTACTCTTGTATTATCATGCCAAAGTTTTTCAACCAAACTTTTGACTTCACTAGTCAATTTCATATCAGATCTCGGAAGTCTACCACTAGAAGTTCACAAACTATTTGTTGGATCGCATTCAATGTTAACCCTTCTATTTACAACTCTTTCTAAAGTTTTATGACTCATATTAAGATATCTACTTGTGTTACAAATTAGTCTTTTGTAAGAAGTTGATTTTTTAACTGTGAGGCCTCGCCCCGACCCATTGTAGCATAGTGATGCATTACTATTATTTTTTTGACATTCACGACTCGAGATGTCAAGACATTATTTGATGCTTAGAACATACTTTATTATTTCATGTTGTGTGATGTTACTTTCAGATATATTTGATGATTGTCATTTAATGTTTCATGTATATGTATGTTGATGAAATCAGTAAATGTAGGATTGAGACTTTGATTTAAGAGATTTTAAATGATTAAGAATTAAGTAGGATGTAGAAACCCTTATTGATGTATGTTTTAATTTATGTGAATTTTTGTATACGTATACATTTATGTACATGTGATTTTACGGGACTACTGATGTGTGCAATGAGTGTGCAGATATTTAGCCGAGAAACCCTACAGAGGAACATAACTGATCTCTTTGTGCTAATTTTTGGAAGCCTTGTTGTTCATAATTCATGTATTGTATTGTGAGATATATGTATGTATCTTCTTTGTTCAGTGAGTGTTAATGTTCGTAATTATGTTCTTTCAGTGTCGCTTGACACTCGTAAAATGTTTATGTGCTTCGGTGTGCTATTTAGGGTTAATTGTTTAACCTTTGGACCTTAGTTGGTTTAAGTTAGTGTCAGTTGCTAATTTAGGTTCTTAATTGAGTTTAGTCATCCTTAATCCGATTTAGAGCTTAATCTACATTTTAGTGTTGTTAGATGGTCCTAAATATTTCTTAGCTTTTGGTTGGCTCTAAAACTATTCCTTAGGCTTCAAAACATGAAATAGTTATACCCAAGGGGTATGGGTATGGGTTAGGGGTCTTTTCCAACCCCTAAGCCCCTTTTGTTGACTTTTGAGGTCACTCAAAAAGTCTCTTTTTGCCTTTGTGCGAAAATTGACCATGGTTCGATGAGTTGTCTTACCCCACCTCCTTTTAGTGCCTAACCAAAGTGAGGGTAGAGTTAGGAGTTTCTAGATTTGCTAGTGGGTGGGAGTAGTTATTCCTCCTTTTAGGTGGTTGAGTTAGAGGCTTATTTAGAGGCCCTTCTTGGACTTGTGGAGGTTGTTACCCAATCTCTACATTTAGAGAGGAATTCTTGAAGGTTGAAGGAAGGAAAAGGGATACTCTACTCAAACTGGTTCATTGCCATTACCTCTTTGTGAAGGTAGGAAATTCTCATCTCCCTTATTCAGTTTTTATGTTTTGTTTCATGTTCATGTTACCTTGTTGTTGTTTCACTGTTTGTATGGTTGTGGGTATGTTGGGAAGATTTGAAAACTATGTTATTTTGGTTGTTTTCCTTTCATGTTTATGTTTGCAATTTTGAGTTTTTCTTGCATGGGTGTTTTGGTATTACTCACCCTTGGAGAGGGCAGAAGTAACCAATTTTGGGGAAGGTCTGTTTAGTCGGACTCCAACCAGTGTAGAGTCTCTTCTCAGGATGAGAAGAGGGAGAAACGATAGGGTGTTATGGGCCCCTACCTGTTAGCACAAACCTTGTATGATTCTGGTATGTTGAAATGGAAGAACAGAAGTTCTTGGTATATAGCCCCGATTGGGCATCTGTTGGTGTTGTGCTTGACTTCTCCTGGTTGGAAGAATCCACCTTTCCCTAGTTTTGATTCATTGTGAATCTCTTTGTGAAAACCTTGTATGAATATGCATGTTTGAATTATTTCTTGGACATGCTTGTTGTCACCTGATTAGATTCTGTTCCCTCCTCGGTTCATAGAAATGTGTTGCAGAAAACATTATAAATCCCTTGATTAGGGTCATGAAGAAAACTCAATTAAATTGTTGAAATTGGGATTGATATCCTATTGTAAATTGTATTTTAAACCTTCTTGTAATTGGCAACGAGGCCGGGTTTTCTTCCTGGTTCTTTCCCGGCTGAGCCTTGAATCAGGTTTACCAATAAAATTGGAGTTGAGTATAATTGCTTGTAAAGTGATTTAATTGTAATTTTAAATGGAATGGATGCACATCAAATTAGGATGGATTTCATGATAGTTCAATTGAGCAAATTTTCAAGTTTCCTTTTTGTGTTCAAAATGAAAATTATGTTAAGAAAAAGAAAATACATGGATATGGTTGATATAATTTAATTCAAGTTTTTTTTGAAAATCAATTTAATCATGCATTGTTGTGACACGATCATTAACTTCATGTTTAAATCCATTCAATTCTACTCCCCTTTATAAATGATGGAAGGATATTGCTCAAAGTATGATCTGTGAACGCTCCTACATGAGTTCAGGTGTGAATGGAATGATGAATTTAGTCCCTGGGTTTAATCTATTTTAGATGTGATAGAAAATTGTATTGAATCCTACCTAAATCATCTAATAGATTTAGGAGATGCACTATTAGTTTTGTAAGCCATAAGAAACTTTAGGAATTAAAACTTTGGGATAATAATAGCATTATGTTAGCCTTTCAATTTTTGATCCAACTTAAAGAAGATTAAATTAATTTTTCATACCATCCCTAAGAGAAAATTTCCAAAACACCCACCTACAGAATGTTGGAAAGTGTATGGAGAAATAATTTATTCTCTTGTTGAACAAAGAATATTCCATTTTGATTCTTTATTTCAAATTTAATTTCTAAATTAATAATCAATAAAAATGAATATAAATAACTAAAGTAATGCTATGTTAGTCTCTAATATCCTAAATATCTAATTTGCTACCCATAAATCTTTATAACATTAATGCCCTATCTCCATCTTGGACGTTAGTATAGAGGGAAGAATTAAAAAAATGTTTTAAGTTTTTATGTTGGTCAATGTCATCACATGGGATGATGTCACCCCTACATTACCCTCCCTGACTTGGTGCAAATTTTAACCTCCTTTGGAACGTTGGTTTTGGAGGGATGAGATTTCAATTATTTTTAAACTTATTTGCTGACCTCCTGTACTCACCGCCACCTCCTTGTCTGCACGTCTCCTCCCACTTGGGCAACGCGATGTCCCAAGTGGAGCACTTGGGAAGCGTAGCCTGGGATGGGATGGGGGTAGACTTGACATGTGGGTAGAGTATAGGTTAGTGTAGGAATGTTAGGTTAGTTAGTTTTTGTTTTATTTATATATTTATTTTGTTAGTTAAGTTTTTAGTTAGATTTAAATTGCATTAGTAATTGGGTTTTATTTAATGTTTAAATTAAGTTAGTGTTAGATGTTAATTAGTATGTTAGCATAGGTGTTATTGTTAGGTTTAGTAGTTACTTTTGTTAATTTTCTTATTTTTATATATACTTTTAATTAGTTAGTTTAAAATGTATTTAATTTGTTAAGTTGTTAGTTAATTTATTAAAGTTTTATGCTAGTTATAGTTAATTTTAAATTTTTTTTTTGAGTTAGAATTTTTTAAGTTATGATGATAGTTAAATTAATATAGTTTCTAAGTTAGTCTTACATTGATAATAAAATTTAAATTTTGAGTATTAAGTAGTTTTATTTTTTAAGGTTAATTGGCTATTTAAATCAAGCTTAAATGTAGATTTTATTTGATTAGATATTTTCAAATTAATCTTAACCCGAACTCTTTTAGGGTGTTATTTAAATAACTTTCATATCTTGTTGTGTAGTTAATAAAATAACGTGAGTTATGTTGATAATATTTTAATAACGAAAATTCAATCTTATCGATGTTTTCCTCCACAAGAGTTATATAAGCTTATGTTGTAATGAAGTGAATCTTTTCTTGTTATGTGATCGCAAACTTATCAACTTGAACATTATAATAATTATTATTAAAAAAAAAATTTGTGTGCTTTTGCTCCGGGGTTTGGGCATGACATTAATTAAAACTGTTGTTATTGCTTGTCGTGTGACATTCTTATCTTTAGACCGACTTCTCTTTCTAATAACATTAAAGGAACTAGCAACAATGGATATAACTTGTTTTAAAGACTCATCTTTATTCTTGCATTTTGCATTAATTCCTAACCTTTTCATCACTTTTTGTATTTTAGACATTTTAACTAGCTCCAACATTAATTGACATTGAAACCAAAATTTCTTATTATAAACAAATTGTCTATATAATCTATTAGCATGTGTCCTAATCTATCTCCATGAAACCAATCCACGAAGATTATCTAGCACATCATTAGAAAAATAAAAATGTTCATGAACTTCAATATCATTCAAACATGTTTCTTTAATAGCTGGTGTTTCCATGTCTACATTCATATTGTTATTTTCAGTTGGCATTTGAATTTCAATGTTTATTGGAATTTGAATCTCATTTTTATTTTTTCTTTGTATTTCATTTATGGTTTGGATTTCAAATGGAGTTCATTGTGCATGATCATTTGTCAATCTATTCTCATAAAGCAAATCATAACTATTTAAATCATAACCTTCTTCTAAAAAATCATGAATTTCATAATGAGAATAAACTCGAGGTTGTGGAGACACACATGTATTAAATCTTTGATTAGAATGTGCACCTGAATTTCTATGTATTGGGTTCTCTTCTTCGACCTCTTCATCCATAATGGTATCCTCAATGTCCTTCTCTTGTGAAACGATATTTGAAATTGAAGCCCCAACATTGGTCAACTCTCTAATTCTGTGTCTTCTATCTTGTTGACATTGTGCTTCCTTCTCTTTGTTTGTTGCAATCTCATTTGTTAGAACTTTCATTTTCTTCTTTCTTCGTTGTTTTGATCCCATGTCTGCACCAATTTTGAATTCAAATCAATAAGATCTTGTGAAATGAAAAAGATGATACAAAAATAGAATAATATGAAGCAATTATGATGTTGCGGCTTAGGAATATCGAAGAATGTTTGAAATTATTATTATTTTGCTCCTAAATGCTAGTTTTTGGGGCCCTAACAACTATCTATGAATCAAGTTCCCAATTGTTTAGACAATTGGGTGCTCGATTTATAAGTTAAGTGCCCAATTCATGCTCAATAACTAAATTGGAATCAAGCACCCAGTTTTTGAATTTAACAATCGAGCACTTGATTCTAAAGCCATGGGTGGGAACCATCAATTGGCATCAATTTTTGGCTTACAAAAAGACATGGTATAGGCTTGGTGGGACCAAGCCTATTCCTTGATCTATCAAAATTTGACTAAGGCAATTATTTGACAATTTTGGGCATTGCCAAAATCTTTAGAGGGTCTTCCTGATCATATTTTTTGATGAAATAAAAACCCATTGCAAATCTTAGTGTCCTAATTTCAAGATTGTAAATTTTATAGTGTTATGATTTTATTTACTATTTTTACATTATTTAATAATCAAGTGTCACCTAAACATAAAATAGTGTGTTTCATTAAAAATTTAATAAATTTTTAAATTTTTGATATTTCTTAAATTAATTTACATGTCATGAATCTGCATACAATTCTTTTGAAGTTAATTTTTTTTTTTTGGTTGAAAAAAGTGAAATTTTGATCAAATTATGGTGTCCGTACACGAGAGGTTTCAAAAATTAGCCTAATCATCGATTAAAAATTAATTTAAAAAAATTCAATAAAAGATTAAGGACAAATATTCTAATGATCCATACAAACACAATCTATTACATGAGTATTCAAATAAATGACATATTCAAAAAGTAGACTCTAAGCACTACAATTTCTATTACTGAAGTTTTCTGATATTCAAACTATAAGTGCCTCAAGTTTTGACATCATTAGACAAGAAATTATAAAAATAGGAAAAATACTTCCACTTTTTGCCCAAAAGTGAGACCCAACTTCTTGCACTGACCCCAATGTAAATGTTGAGATGGATTTATTACGTAGTAGTTTTGTTTGGGCATGATGTATGTTCCTTCAAAATATTTTAGCTATAAACAGATCTCTAGGCTAATGTGATAAACAAACAAATAATATGGGGTAGGGTCAAATGGAGGAGTTGATGAATTAAAGGAGAATTGGTTTAGAGTAATGCACAAATGCATAAAAGATGTAAGTGAGGAGTAGATTGCCTCTCCTTTTTGCTGAGAGATGATGAGGCAAGAGATTCTATATTAAAAGTGGGGTTGATCTATGGGAGGATAGCCATGTTCATGACGAAATTATATATGAGAAATTCCTTTCCTATGTTATTTAAGTGTTGGGATACATGTTATGGGGTGTTTGCATTACAAGAGTGACAATGGATAATGCTAATATAGATATTATTTGCTAGACCGTTGAAACTCTTTTGGTCAAGTGTTTGAATGGAATGTTATGCTTGATATTATGAAAGAGAGAGCAAAAGGGAAAAAAGATGAAAATGGTAGAAAACTTGGAGCATCTTCAAAAAGCATTTAGAAAAAAGTACAATAGATCTATATAAGTGTAGTGCATTAATGAATGCCAACAATAATCTATTGCCCCAAAAGATTACAAATGGGATGTTTAAAATTGGTGCAGAATGGACTTTTTCTTTCATGACTAGTAAGCCTCTTACCTGCTTTGTATATGATATTTTTAATCTAAAATTTAGAGAGCTACACATTAATAGTACTTACTCAATACACATATGTATGTATATTTCAAAGTAAAAGTAAATGACAAAAAAGTTATGACACTGAACAAACCATCATTATTTTGTTTATGAAGTGAAGAAGCAATGTAAAGAAAGGAATCAACAAGAATCAGTCACAATATAAACATATAATTATGTGACTACAAAATTCGAATAGACATAATTTGGGTAATTAGAGGAGCAAAGATACCAAGATTGTTAACATGCTAAAATGAAGAACACAATTGAAGAAGCCAAATTAAAATAAATAATGAAAAACTATAATTAAAGAAAATCCTTGTTAGACATAGATTATTTTGTATTACCCTAAACATTTTTGTAACTTCATAAACTTTGAAATTTCTTTGTACAATTTTATTCCCTATTATTATAGCTTGCATTCTATACAATGCGTTTGAACAAAATAATTCACCTCAACTTCACTAACATTAATGATAGATAATTGTAAACAAAAGATTTGAAGACATTGTAAATCTTTTGAATTTTTTTTTTATAACTTGCATCATAAAGAGAAACCCATTTTGTTAGCCTTACAAATTTCGATAACAAAATGCCTTAAATAATTGAAAACACATTTTAATGATAATGAAACTTAAATATAAAATTTTGTTTATCAACAAAATCTAATGAGTTTACCAACATAATTTTTTTAGTGTTTATAATCATAGTAGGGGGTAGACCCACAAATACATTATGAACAAACTTCAACAAATACATAAAATTGTATTAGACAAGGGCACATATAGATAGAAAACCTCATAGTTATATTTTACAGAAATTAAAAACTAAAAAAACACAATCTCAAAAATGAAATAAACACGTAATTGTAAAAGGTTGAGGTGCCATAGTTAGATTTGAAACCTAGATTGATTTGAATGCAAATCATTTCACATGTTGCATTTTTAAACATATAATTAGAAAATTAAATTGCAAATTAGATCTCCTGCACGAACATGTAATTGTTTTAGAGGGTGCACAATAAAGTTCTTCTCTCCTAATGAAAGGGGGCTGAAACTTTATCTGCAATGCTGTTTTAATTTTCTAGCCTTTTTTACTTTGAATAAAATGAGAGAACAAATCAGAATATATAAAAAGAAATAAACTAGTGGTGGAGAGCAGTTTAGAGATATTGCAATAGACAGACGGAACTTATCTTTAAGCTCACAACATGCTGCTGATGTGGTGGGATCCTACTGGTCGTTGGGGAATCGCCCTTTTATCGTTGTTAAGACCATCTCTATTGAGGATAACACTCCAAGATATACAGCAAGAATCTGCAGCACAGAAAGAGTGGTGAGGAAAAGATTACAAAAAAATGGCTGCAGCTACAATGGCTTCTTCTATGGCGTCTGCTACAATGTTATCATCACCGCGCAGTACAAACTCTGCTGCGTCTTTGTCTTCTCGTTCTCCCACGCTTGTGAGGATGCAGAGCAATGTGAAATCCCCCATGGTTTCTGCCAGGTTTAAGGTGCTCGCTGCAAAGAAAGAATCTTCTGCTCCTCCTCCTCCACCCCCTCCTGCTGCCAAGGAAGAAGCTCCAGTGGCCAAGCCCCCTCCTGTTGGACCCAAGCGTGGAGCCAAGGTGAGTTCTGTTTGATCTGTTTTCCAAAGTTTGTTATAGGGTTAAATCTGTAGTTTTTCTCTTATCTTTTCCTGCAAACGGCTGTTATCTTTGAACAAGGAGCTTGATCGACTATTAAATTTGCACCATATTTTACATTTTAATCAAATTAATATATGTTTTCTAAAGTTTCTTCGAGACTTAGATCTGTAGTTTTTCTCGTTTGCATTTCCAAATGTTCTTCTACGGTTATTTCTGTAGCTTTGCTCTGGTAACGTCTTTTCTTTGAAACATTTCTGTCATATTTCAAAAACACATTGATCGACCATTATTTTTCCACTTCCTATTTAAATTTGTAAAATTTAGGGTTAAATGTGTAGTTTTATTGTTTTGCATTACCAGAGATGCCATGATTTAAACGGCCGGAGCTGTTTTGGCTTCTAAAGGCTCTTCCTATAGTTTTCCAGGGCTGATTTCTGCCTGCTCGGTTTCTGTAGCTTGCAGCAACGATTGCATTTTCTTTTGAAACGGCTCCGTCTTTTCTTTGACAGAGCTGTCATTTTAGTCAAAACATTTGATCGAGCGTTGAATTTGCACCTTATTTTCCATTTTAATCAATTATCCGATTATTAGTTTTCCGCACATTTGTTTTAATAGTGTAGAAATTAGGGTTAAATGTGTAGTTTTATTCTTTTGCGTCAAGAGAGATGCCACGGATTGAAATTGCCGAAGCTGTTATGACTTCAGTAGGCGCAGATTTTCTGCCTGCGCCGTTTCGGTAGCTTTTCTACAGCAACAATTGCGTTTTCCTCTGAAATGCCTTCGTCTCTTCTTCGAAAGTGCTGTCAATTTTGCAAAAGCAGTTCGATCGACAATTAAATTTCCACCGGATTTTTCATTTTAATCAAATTGGTCTGACCATTAGTGTTTTACTGTTTTGCGTTGAGAGCCACAGGGATTGAGACGGCCGAAGCCTTTGAGAGGCTGTTTTTATAGCTTTCCATATCCGTGTTTGAATTTTTGAATTATTGCTTGATTGAACATCAAATTTTCACTATATTTTCCATTTAATTAAAAATGATCTGATCATTAGGCCTTAATTTGGTAGAAACTAGTTTTACATATTTTAAAAGTAAAGTCTCAAGATTTTTTTCTTCAAAAATTTGCGATTTTAATGGAACTTTTGAGAAAATGACCTTTTCGGGATGGGATTTTAGCGGATAGCAATTTTGAAGTTTAGAACGCAACATTCTTTTATATGTTCGTGTTGGACAATCAGCCGCAGACAAATTTATTGTTTACAATTATATGTGTATTGTTAAATTTTTAGGTGAAAGTTTTGAGACGGGAATCATACTGGTATAATGGTGTGGGATCGGTTGTGGCAGTGGATCAGGTACGTTTTATCATTTTGGATAAGTTTGATGGAACTTTCATTTTGGATAAATTTGATGGAACTTTCATATTGGATAAGTTTTATCATAATTTCTAGTATACTACTTTTTAAAGGTTTGATTTTTTCAGTTGAAACAGTTCGAATCTTGGAGGGTTGGGGTTTCTGTTAAGTTTTTTAAGTAATATTAATTCTTAATGAGATAATAGTTTGTTAGTGTCTTAATGAAATGGTTAGAGATGGTATGCTTTTCTAAGTAAGGCATATAAACAAAACTTCAAACCTCATTATTTTATTTAAAACTTAGTTTCATTAAATTTAATTTTATTAAATAATTATTTATAACTAATATTCACCTTCTCTTCAATATATATGAGATATAATTTATTTTATATATATATATATATATATATATATATATAATCTATCTTTAATTTTAATTTTAATTTTTATTGTTTTAAAGTGAACTTATATACTGTAGTAATTATATTCATAATAATTAGATATTTTTTGTATTAATATTTATTTTAATAGGATTTATTTTTCTAAACATAGAATAAAATATTCTAAGAAAATATTTGTGCATGTACAAATTTATTTAAATTGATCTTAAGAGTATAATCACAAAACTTATATTTATTATTGTATGAAATGCATTTACAATTTTTATTGATTTTTTTAATTTGAGCTAATATATTGTATTTGTCTAAATAGGATCCTTCGTCTCGATATCCAGTGGTTGTGAGATTTGAAAAAGTGAATTATGCAAATGTATCAACAAACAATTTCGCACTTGATGAAGTTGTAGAGCTCAAATAAAATCTTGGTTTCTTCCATCATTCCAAAGCTTTAGATTTTGGTGTATTTTAATTTGTAGATTCTATATTAAGAGCTATACAAATGTATCCTTTGTATTATACATTGCAATTTCAATGGATTCCTAATTCCCTTTAGTTTTTCTTTGAGAAATTAAAAAGAGATGCTTAAAGTACACAATTAAAGTTACATAACAATTTCTAATATAACATACTTTGTTACTAAGTTGGCAGTTTCATATTGTAAAGTGGCTTTAAACTAAAATTTGGCATGATATGCCTAGAAGTGATTAGATTGTAGAATATCTAAATTAATCGACTTGTTTTTTGGGAATTACAAGTTTCTTGATGTTATTGGTTGAAGAATAGTTCTTTGTTCTGGACAAATTCTATAATTCAAACGTTTATATTACCCTTTTTTATTACGAAGTTTCAACTTTCTTTTATTAGATTCTCCTCAATTTTGTTGCCTTGTCTATACCCTATGAATAATTTCAAGGCCAATTGAGGTTACTTGTCAATCCTAAAATTAGTGCAAGATGACCTATGAGAAAGTAAATTAAAAAAAAGAGACTATTATGAGTATATAGTTTGATCTGTATTGTAACCCCCAAATTCAACAAGAAGGTAATTCTTTTATACCATAGAGACATTTTCTTGACAAACAAAATATTTTGGCTTAGGCAAATGACTTAGAATAGATAAAAAGACACACATTGGAAGGAAATACACTACCAAGGTCAAGATCATAGATATGTTACTAAACATGCACCAAATTTAAGAGTAGATCCCCCCTTAAGATAAAATTAGGGAGTAACTAAAAACCTAGAAACTAAGACTGAAAGAAAATGTGGGTCTTGACAACAAGGCTTGATGTGGTACCCAAGCACAACCAAATCTCTAAAAAGAGGAGAAATAGAGAAAACCACATGGGGGAAAACCCTACTCCAAAAAGAGATGAAAATAATGCTAAAAAGAACTAGTGAAGGACAGAAGAAGCCTCCAAACTAGGGATTGTCCTAGAAGATAGGAACAAAAGATTATCACTAAGAACACCATTGAAGCATGAAGTTGCAAACATTGCCAAACTGTTGATCTGAAGAACCTCCATTGTATAAAACATGGCCAGGTAGAGAAGACCAAGTCTAAAGAGCTGATCAATCGAAGATGGAAGGTATCTTCATGGTCTCCAAAAAAAAGAATAAAAGAATGTCTATATGGTAAATGATCCATCTCATCAAAATGCATAAGTATCCATCCACTATAATCACATAGTACATAGGCTCAAATACTAAATACATTAGCTCATTCCATCAAACCAAGAAAGAAGTAGAACCAACATAATCAAATACTAAATACATAGCTCACTCCATCAATCCAAGAAAGAAGTAGAACCAACATAACAACCCTATAATGCTCAGAGGTAAGACATGAACACTAAAATTGAATGCAATATCTCTTGCAGAAAGAAGAACTTGAAACATTGAGAGTGCAAAAAAAGTACAAATACCTATAATGGCATGTGTCATTGACACATCATGAGGCTAATGTTGTGAAAGAAACACTCACTTGATAAAAAAAAGACGAATATGGCCAACACGAACCCCCAAGGCACTTTATAATGTAGTGCGACTACAACAAAACAAAAAGATGTGCAAGATCCTAAAATGCAATAAAGTGACACTTTAGCTCAGTGCATTTACAAAAATACTACAAAAGGATGTCAAAAAATATAAAAAGAGACATAAGGCTGATACAATAGATAGTAAAAACCATAGCGAATTAGCTGAAGCAACAAAATTGATCCCCATCTCTGATACTGTGAGGATTTGATGAGAACAAATCCATAGATCTAGTAGAACACTTGCATGCAAGGACCTGTTAGAGAAGAAAAAGACAAGAGAAGGAAAGGGTTTGCCTCTAGAAATATGCAAAAATATATTATTAGGCTAAAAGAATAAATGAAAATACAATAGATCAATCCTAATAAGGAGATTTTATAAACCTAATAGGGAAACCCTAAGAGGTAAATGATATTTAATAATTAATAATTAATTATTAAATAGAAATGCATGTGCATAAAGTGAAATCTTAAGTAGGGAGTAAAGCTAAACTAATAAATGAAATGAAATGAATCATTTACTCTAACACTTATCATAGAGATCAATATTCTTGACCAAGAGATATAATATAAAATGTGAGCTATTGTTGCTATCCTCATGACAACAATTTCCATGTAAGTGAAACATTGCACCATATGCTCCTCAAAAACTTCCCAACAAGAAATCTAAGCCAAGCCTAAGCTACATTAACAATGAGCAGGTAGGAAAAGATCAAATGAATGAACAATAGATAATGAAGATTACATTCCAATCATCCTTGGTATAGACAAGAGATCAAAAAACAAAAGGAAATCCATAAGAAACTTTCTAGCCAACTTCACACCTTTATTTAATAACCTAAGCAAAACTAGTCAATGCACCTAGTTTACATATTAATTGATCATCAATCATCTCCATGGTGGTCAATTTGTTCCCCAAAACCAAGTTGGCTTGTAACATGTGCCTTAACTACTTTAATAATATTAAATATATTTTATAGATAGCTAAAACATTGAATGTCTTCCTCCAATGAGACCAATTGACCATGCACTAACTAAATAGTGACCTCCTAATGTTCTAAGTTGACGATATGCTAACTAAACAATGACATCTCAATGTGCCACCCATGTTATTGATATTTACAATTTCATATGTATGATCATTTCATAATTTAAATATAAATTATGTTGTATGCAAGGTGTACAAAACCTTGACAAAATACTCCCACTTGTATGCATTGCATATAGGTCTAAACTATTAAAGGACCAACCATAGACAAACTAGTTGTAAATAAAAAAAATATCCCCAAAAGAAAATTATGCATCTCTAACACTTCATTGTGTACATAAGTTTCATCAAAATAATTGTAGTACATCTATTTTTAAATTGAATATCAAAATATGCTCTAACTACATATATATAAAGAGGGTTCTTGACACAATCAATGCTAGAGGATTCAATATGGGATTGTCTAACTATGCAAATGATAACACAATTATAATTTATGGAATTAAATTGACACAAAATGAGCATAAATATATTCTTTATTGAAAAACTATACTCAATATATTTCAATCTATTACAAACAATTCACAACACAAGACTACAACCTTCAAAGACATATGGGAAAAATAAATGCAAATTATAGAGTTCTCAAAATGCAATACAATACATGTTCTCCTATTTTCTACCAAACTTTTATTGTCTTCACAAAGTCAATATTTTGAACCTAGAATCAAGGCTAACCATGTTTTATTAATAACTACTGATGTACATAGCATAATCCAACTTATGGAATGATTTGGTTTATTTGCAAGGTGATATACAATACAATGCAAGCAAAATATGACACGATGAAATTTGTAGAAGGTAAACTTTTAGAATGACTATATGTGGTTCATCCAATGAACCTCCATTGGACCATTAAGCTAGGAATTATAACCAAATGTTGTACAACTTGGAAAGGTGTCACAATCTAGAAATAATGACAATGGATTAAAATTCAATGTGCCTAAATAAATATATTTAGGTTTTGTATGATTGTCTTTACACCTTGGATATTCTTACATCAAACATCCAAGATATTCTAAAAATTGATTCCTTCACTTTAGGATATCTAGAAAGAAACTACAAATAGATTACCTAGGACTTTGATATTTAAAACGAGTCTTATATATGTCTTCCCTTCCCTTTCTCAAATAATTCTTCATATTGTATGTTTTAGAAATTAAGAATTAAGGTCTCTTAACCTTAACAAATTGTGACATTATACTTATTTATTAATGCCTTATTTGTAATTTCTCGGTTAGAAAATAGTTTTTTTTTCTTCTTAATTCTCAACTTTGCATAAAGTGTAAGATAAGAATATACACTTACATAGAAATACTAAGGCTCAAGATATTAAATGACTCCTTTGAGGCCTTATTTATATATAGATGTTAGCTAACTTGTTGAATTGATAAGTCTTAATTTTACTTAGATTATCAAATAAACTAGTGAATATGACAATGATTGAGAATTAATATATCATATGTATGTTAATATTAGGAGACATTAAGAGAGCGGTGGAGGGGGGTGAATCATTTAAATTAAAAACATTTATACTTTCACCAATACTTTCCACAATATATAACATGCAAAGCAAATAACAATGCAATAAAATGCTCCCGCTCAAGCTCACACTATTCCCGTTCACACTACTTTTCAAAATGCTGATGTTCCCACCCACTATCCTCTTGCTGCTGTGATTTTTGTGTTTGGGGGTGTTTCTCGTGAGAAGTCCTCTGCCCATACTACTGTGTCTCCTGGTGGGGTCTTCTGGGTTGTCTCAGGCAACCCTCTTCAGGTCTCGGGTTACTGCGGTGAGGTTATGTGATTTCTTATGCAAATGTGGCTGCTTTTGAGGTAGGTCTCAGTGGTCCTGCCTCTGTTGGGAGAAGGGGACCCCATACATTGGTTGTTCTTGTATCTATAAGTAGGCCTATTGTGGTTAATTTTTAGGTAAAAGTTTTGAGACGAGAATCATACTGATATAATGGTGTGGGATCAATTGTGGCAATGGATTAGGTAGGTTTAGTTCTTCACTTGGTGCTGTCAATTCAATAATAAATTTGATGAAAATTTCATTTTGGATAAGTTTTATATAATTTTTAGTATATTGCTTTTCAAAGGTTTGATTTTTTCAGTTGAAATAGTTGGAATATTGGAGGGTTAGGGTTTCTGTTAACCTTTTTAAAGTAATATTAAGTATTTTCTTAATGAGATAATAGTTTGTTAGTGTTTTAATGAAATTGTTAGAAATGGTATGCTTTTCCAAGAAAGGACATATAAACAAAAAAAAAACTTTAAACCTCATTTTTATTATTGAAAACCTACTTTCATTAAATTTAATTTTATTAAATAAAAAAATCAAATGATTATTTATGACTAATATCCACCTTCTCTTCAATATATATGAGATATGATTTTTAATTTATAATAAAATTTATTTTACAATCATATATATTTTTATTACAAAATATAAATATAATCAATCTTTAATTTTTTATTTTATTTTATTGGTCTAAAGTAAACTTATATATAATTTAAATATTTTTATTTCATTTTATTTATTTTAAAGTTAAACTTAAATACTGAAGTAATTATATTCATAATAATTAGATATTATTTTTGTATTAATATTAATATTAATAGGATTTTTTTTTTTCTAAAAATAGAATAAAATATTCTAAGAATCATATTTGTGCACGTATAAATTTATTTAAATTGGTCTTAAGAATATAATCACAAAAATTATATTTATTATTGTATGAAATGCATTTGCAATTATTATTATTATTATTATTTGATCTAATATATTGTATTTGTCTATATAGGATCCTTCATCTCGATATCCATTGGTGGTTACATTTGGAAAAGTAAATTATACAAATGTATCAGCAAAAAAATTCACACTTGATGAAGTTGTAGAGCTCAAATAAAATCTTAGTATCTTACATCATTCCAAAGCTTTAGATTTTGATGTATTTTAATTTGTAGATTCTATATTAGTAGCCATATAAATGTATTCTTTGTATTATTATTTTTTGGATCGGTAAATGACCAAAGCCTAGATTAATTATTATTATTTATTGTAATTAATTAATTTTATGTGTTAAGTGAATTCGAACCCAAGACCTCCCACGTGAGAGGCTCACAAGTTACCATTGTATTGTAGGCTCTTGCCTCATAAATGTATTCTTTGTATTATACATTGCAATTTCAATGAATTCCTAATTCCCTCTAGTTTTTCTTTGAGAAATAAAAAAGAGATGCTTAAAGTACACAATTAATGCTACATAACATTTTCTAATATAACATACTTTGTAACTGTTGGTCATTTTCGCCTTCCCACCAAAACTGCCATATTTGAATTCAAATGTAGCAACACTCACATATTTGAAAATTCAAATAAATAGGGCATGAAAATATTTTATATTAAACCTTAGGTTATCACCTTTTTTCCTAAGTGTTTATGCACTTTAATATTTTTGCAGGCTTGCAACTTCCCCATCGTCAGATCTTTTCGTGATCTATGACCATTACTTTGACGCTTTGCAGAAGTGCTCGTCCTTTATTTCATTCAACAAAGCGACATCACGCCATGTGTATGTGTGGGTACAATTTTCTTTGGTGGGCAATCTTTTGACTGTGTTGACATGTTGGTGTGAGTTGGAATATGACTAGAGTTCTATTGGTTGTCGCTTTCCCACATTCTGTATTTTGTCAAATTTTTTGACAATGCGAGAAGTGACGTTATGACATGTGGAATCGTGGGCTAGGTCATGTTGTGTGGGCCACAATGAGACAAGGTGATGAGTCAGGCTGAGCTGGCGTATGCTGGGTATTTCATTAACTGAGTCTCTGATATGGTCAATTTGGTGGGTCAAATGTTCTTAGTTTCTGCTTTCACTGTTAGATCAAAGAGGATCAATGACAGGTGCTTTCTCACTTTATCAAGATGCAAGGTTTTTAAAGAATATGGGGAAGTGCTTGATTGACATGTGGATTTTCTAAGTTCACTTCTCTGGTGGGCTGCAAAGTGGAATGGTGTCAAAGTAGCATGGCTAGTTAGCAAGTTTTTTATTGGCCAAGGGTGTTGATTGCAAATGAGGTGGGCCAATTTATGTTTTTCCATCCGATGATGGAAGATCAACATCTCTCATTATGTCTCTATAGGAAAATGCGCGATCTTTAGTTATAGTGACATAACAAGGATTTTCCACGTGTCCCAATGGACCTAGTCTGGCAGACACAGTTAGTTTAACATCACGGTTAAAATTAACAATATTGTAAGCCGTTACGGTCAAGTTTTAAAGGGTGGCGCAATTAGTTAAATGAAGCAGTCAAACATGTGAATAATCCACAAGATAGAAAAAATAAATAACATGGTTGGTCCATGTAGAGGTTTCTAGTGGCTTGACCGAGGTTGACTTGGTGACTTTGTTGATTCATAAGCCATAAATAAAGGGAATTGGGTTTTCTTGTGCGATCTAATCTTCTTGATCGATTCCAACCACTTCCAAATGAATGCAAGGCCAAAATAGACATGAAGGACACTTCTCTCGCTATCTGATTGCCCATTTTGGGTTTTCTTGCATTGAATGGTATCTTTTCTATCATTTCCAAGGTCCTTCCAACTAGGGTTTAAATGCTTATGCTGTGTCTGGGGTTGCTCCATGATTAGATTTCTTCTAGATTTGCAGTAATTGCCAAGTATAGTGGTTGAGTTTGGTTTAGGGAGAAAAATATCTTAGTTATGCCAAAGCTATAAAGGCAGATTTTGTATTTTTTGTAAAAGGTTGACTCTTCTCTATTTCTCTGATGTTGCTCTGCAAGTTTAGTGTAAATTCCCTTTGCCTTTGAATTGTTCATGGTATTCTATCTTATCTCCTTCAGCCATTGATGTATTGTGCAAGACCTATTTGCCTCTCATTAGTGTATTGTGGATATTTGCAATTTTGTATGACTGTATCCCTTTGACCTACAAATGATATATAAGTGAATCTCATCTTCTTTGTGTCATTTATTTACATTTTTTGATCTGCATGTCATTTTTGGATTTAAAAAAGTTTGGATGTGTATATCTTTTGGTGTCATGATGGTTCAAAAGTGCATGTATGGCCAGAGATTAGTTTGAATAGATTTTCTTTCTTGCATTTCCTTCTCCCTTTTCCTTCTCAAGAGTAGTTAGGTGCATCTTAATAGAAAATGAAGCCGACCTTCTCCTGAATTCCTTAGTAAGATCCACAGTGCTCTATGGTTCGGTGGTTTGGGGTCCTTCTCTTTTAGACTCGGATTGGGCCATGATCTAGCATACCCAGATTATGCTCCTCTGTCGGATTATCAGATGTCACGGTTCTACCCCCCACAGTATTATTTTGGCTGAGTTTGGTGCTCACCCATTTAGACTTGCAGCCATTTTTGACTTGATTTGGTTTCTCCACCATCTTCATGGCTTTACTGACTCGGAGGAAGGCCAACACAGATACCCTTATTTAGCCTACTGCTCCTCAATTGCTATTGCTGATGTCAATCTTGCCACTAGAGCCCATGGTTGGTATGCTCAGGCTACTATCCTACTGAGTTCAGTGGGGATCGACATTGATCATCTTCCTCCCTACCAGTTCTCATTGGATGCCCCTGCTCATCTACTCCCTTCTCAGTAGGAGTTGAACGGGCATGTCAGACTTGAAATTTACAGGAAGTATATCACACGAACTTGGGTGGATCCTCCAGGGGGACTACGTCCAAGGATGGATTTCTACGATGAGCGCTTCTTAGTTATCTGAGATGGGATTATTGTACGCCCTGAGTACTTACATAGATATTAGACTCATGCCCTGTGTATCTCCCTTGGCTCCTTTAGGGTGGGCTCACACAAGTTCCAGATTTAGGTCGATCACCATATTGCTAGAGAGGATCGGGTGTGTACACTTTGTACCTTAGTAGAGGCAGAATCTGAGATTCATTTTCTTTTCAGATGCCCCATATACTATGAGATTAGAGGGAGATTTTACTGTTTGTTTAGAGATTGCAGATCCCTCTCAAATTTTTTTAGGTACACCGATCAACATTACATTGTACTCTATCTTCGCAAGTCCTTACAGCTTTGTGACCATACTTTACAGCTTTCATTTCCCAGGAGTCAGACCCAAGCACAAATTATTATGACCTTCTTCTCGCCCTTAACTATAGATCGGGGTGTGAAGTGACAGTATAGTTTCCCTAACATGGGCTGTTCTAGATCGGTGAGACCCCGTAGGGGACCTTTTTGCCAGCGACACTCCTCTCGTGGCACTCAGCTTCATCATAGGGCTTCTGGTAGCCGCACAGATCAGTCACTGTTGGACTTTTTCCCTATGAAGATGGATACCTAATCTTTTTCGTGATGTTTCCTGCTTTCTTCTTCTTTTGTTGTGCTTGTTCTTTTTTGGACACCATTTGGTGCTTCGTTTGTCTGCTTTTTCCTTGTTGTAAGCTTCCAGTCCCATAGACCCACGTTGTGGTCTTTTGTTGGACATTAATAAATTTATCCTATCTTATCTTATCTTATCTCTAGAGACTCAACTTCACAGTTCAAGTCCCACAACTTGGAGGTTGTTTCCATGTTTCACAAGTTTGTCCTTAGGTAAAAACTTTGGACAAGGATGCAAACTTTTGTGACAACAGTAACTAAGTTGGCAGTTTCATAATTTAAAGTGCCTTTAAACTAAAATTTGATATTAAAATGATATGGCTAAAAGGGACTAGATTGTAGAATATCCGTATTAATTGAGTGCTTTGCTGGGAATTACAAGTTTCTTGATGTTATTGATTGAAGAATAGTTCTATTTTTTGGACAAATTCTATACTTTCAAACTTTTATATTACCCTTTTTTATTACAAAGTTTCAACTTTCTTATATTAGATTCTCCTCAATTTTGTTACTTTGTCTATCCCTTGGGAATAATTTCAAGGGCAATTGAGACTACTTGTCAATTCTACAATTAGTGCAAGATGGCCTTTAAGAAAGTAAAATAAAAAGAATAGACTATTATGAGTATATAGTTTGATCTATATTATAACCCCCAAAATCAACAATAAGGTAATTCTTTTGTGCCATAGAGACATTTTATTAAGAAACAAAATATTTTGGATTAGGAAAATGACTTAGAATAGATATAAAGAAACACATTGGAAGGAAATGCACTACCAAGGTCAAGATCTTAGATATGTTATTAAACATGCACCAAATTTAAGTGTAGATACACATACACCCATTGGAAGGAGATTGACACTACCAAGGTCAAAATTATAAATACATTTTTAACTATGTACCAGATTTAAGGAATTATAAATAATTTCCTACATTAATTATAGCATGAAATCCTCCATAGTTAGGCTACAAGGAATACTGTCAACAATATTATTGTCTATGAACTATAGGGACATTTTTACATAAATTAAACATAACAAGAATAAAAGTAGAAAATAGAGATTTTAAAATGCTCTGAGAAAACATGGCTTCCAAAGCATAGAAATCAATTTATTTCTATCAACAAAAGTACTCTGAAAATATTATTAGACCTTTAACCTTATCATAGAGATCAATATTCTCGACCAAGAGAAATAATGTAAAATGTGAGCTTTTGCAATAGTGGGAAACTATTGTTGCTATCTTCATGAGAACAATTTCCATATTAGTGAAACGATGCACCATATGCTCCTCAAAAAATTCCCAAAAAGCAATCTAAGCCAAGCCTAAGCTACATTACCAATGTGAAAGTACAAAAGATCAAATGGATGAAAAATATAAAATGAAGATTACATTCCAATCATTTCTTGTATAGACAAGACATCAAAAACCAAAAGGAAATCCACAAGAAGCTTTCTAAACAACTTCACACCATTATTTAATAACCTAAGAAAAACTAGTCAATGCACCTAGTTTACATATTAATTGATGATAAATCATCTCCATGATGGTTAGTTTGTTCTCCAAAATCAAGTTGTCTTGTAACATGTGCCTTAATTAATTTAATAATATTAAATATATTTATATATAGCCAAAAACATTGAATATCTTCCTCCAATGAGATGAATTGACCGTGCACTAACCAAATAATGATCTCCTTATGTGCCAAGTTGACGACATGCTAACTAAACAATGACATCTCAATGTGCCACCCATGCTACTGTTATTTGCAAATTCAAATATAATTTCATATGTATGACTGTTTCATATTTTAAATATAAATTATGTTATATGCAAGGCGTACAAAACCTTGACAACATACTCCCACTTGTATACATTGTATATAGGTCTAAACTATTAAAGGGCCAACCATAGACAAACTAGTTGTAAATGGAAAAATATCCCCAAAAGAAAATTATGCATCTCTAACACTTCATTGTGTGCATAGGTTTCATCAAAATAATTGTAGTAGATCTATTTTTAAATTAAATATCAATAAATGCTATAACTACACATATAAAGAGGCTCCTTGACACAATCATTGCTAGAGGATTCAATATGGGATTGTCTAACCATGCAAAGGATAACACAATTATAATTTATGGAATTAAATTGACACAAAATGAGCATAAATATATTCTTTATTGAAAAACTATACTGAATATGTTGCAATCTATTACAAAGAGTTCACAACACAAGATTACAACCTTCAAAGATATATGGGAAAAGTAAATGCAAATTATAGAGTTCTTAAAATACATTACAATACATATTCTCCTATTTTCTACCAAGCTTATATTGTCTTTACAAAGTGAATATTTTGAACCTAGAATCAAGACTAACCATGTTTTAATAATAACTGGTGGTGTACATATCATAATCCAACCTATGGAATGATTTGTTTTATTTGCAAGGTGATACACAACGTAATGCAAGAAAAATCTAACATGATAAAATTTGTAGAAGGTAAACTTTTAGAATGACTATAGTGAATAATATGTAATGTGGTTCATATGACGAACCTCCATTGGACCATTAAGCTAGGAATTATAACCAAATGTTGAACAGCTTGAGAAGGTGTTGTAATGTCCCCACTAATAGGGTTAGTTAGGGAGAAGTAATACCTACATAATTAATATTAGAATCACAATAATAATAAAACTAACTATATTATTCTACTCTCTAAGTTAACCCCAATCTTAAGGACGTCCCTAGATCAGGCTTCTTAGCTCATAGCTACCTCGTCGACATCCCAAGAGTGCACTCCTTAAGATTCTTCTTGGATGGGCATCCTCTATCCAAGGCCAAGGACATATGCATATGTTTGACAACATCAAAATATTCTGGCACATCGATTATTGACCATGGCAGACAATGGAGATATTAATATCTCCATACTCCATGCTTCGATATCGATTCTTGGCCATGGCAGACAATGTAGCTATTAATATCTCACATGCTCCATGCTTCGAGTTCACATTTATTCTTGACCATGGCAGACGATGGAGATCTTAATATCACACATGCTCCATGCTTCAAGTCTCATTAATAGCCATGGTGTTAACCCCATGAGCTAACATAATATTATCCTCAAGTATGGTTTATTAATATAAATAAATTCATAAATGTAATTAAACAAATATAATTCACAAACATACATTTCTTACCTTCTTCTTTTCCAAGAGTCACACCCTTTCATAATACAAATCCTTTGACAAGTCACAACACTTCATAGTTATAATACTTTCAAAAAGTCACAATGCTTCATAACTTAAATCCTTTGGAAAAGTTCCACTACTTTATAATCACAATATTTTTCAAGAGTCGCAACTATTCATAATTATGACCCTTTCGAAGGTTCACATCCTTTCAATATCATTGACACCTTTTCAAAAAGTCACTTTCTTATTTTCTTCATATTACTTTCCTCTTCTATTTTTCCTTTTTGAACTCCTCTCTTCTCCTCCTCTTTTTTCCCCTCTCTAAAATAAACTCTCCGCCCTTTTATATCTTAATTTTAAGGAGTCATGTCTATTTGTTAAACATCTCTTGACTTTTCATTAGATTTAGTTAATTTATATTATTCTATGCTATATTATTTATTTACTTATTTATGTTTATTATTATTTATTATTAAATTCTATTTAGAAAGTTAACATACTTTCTACAATATTGTCTCTTGTATTTAATTTAGTTTCTTTATTTAATCATTGGAATTTTATTATTTTTGATTAGTTTTAAATATCATACTAAATATTATTTCATTAATAATATAGATTAAATAATTATTATTTCGTAGAATTATATTTTGGTATTAGTTTTAATATAACTTTACTATCATTGTTTATTTAATAACATTGTATTATCTAATTATTATTAAAATTCTATCTTGAAATGGGGATATGATAGTCGGCCCTTCCTCAAATTGCTTGTCCTCAAGCAATTAGATAATTTCTTCTATTAAGTTGAAATATATATTTCTTTTTGTCCAAATTACTAGGTTGCTATCATGGATATGTTTGTATCCTTTCTAATAGTCTTTAACTTTCTACATTAGTCTTTCATATAAATTATTTTTTTAGATCTCCTTTAACCCTACAGGATGGAAACATCACACTCTAATACCACTATAATGTGCCCACTAATAGGGTTAGTTAGGGACAAGTAATACCTGCTAAATAAATGTTAAAATCAAAATAATAATAAAACTAACTATATTATTCTACCCTCTAAGTTAACCCCAATCTTAAGGACATCTCTAGATTAGGCTTCTTAGCTCATAGCTAACTTGCCATCATCTTGAGCGTGCACCCCTTAAGATTCTTCTTGGACAGGCATCCTCTATCCAAGACCAATGACATATGCATATGTTTGACAACATCAAAATATTTTGGCACATCGATTATCAGCCATGGCAGATAATGGAGATCTTAATATCTCCATGCTCCATGCTTCAATATCGATTCTTGACCATGGCAGACAATGTAGATATTAATATCTCACATGCTCTATGCTTCGAGCTCACATTTATTCTTGGCCATGATGGACAATGGAGATCTTAATATCTCACATACTCCATGCTTCGAGTCTCATTAATAGCCATGATGCTAACTCCACGAGCTTACACAATATATCTACAAGTATGGTTCATTAATATAAAAAAATTCATAAATATAATTAAACAAATATAATTCATAAACATACCTTTCTTACCTTCTTCTTTTCCAAGAGTCACACCCTTTCATAATACAAATCCTTTGACAAGTCACAACACTTCATAGTTATAATATTTTCAAAAAGTCACAATGCTTCATAACTTAAATCCTTTGGAAAAGTCCCACTACTTTATAATCACAATATTTTTGAAGAGTCACAACTATTTATAATTATGACCCTTTCAAAGGTTCACATCCTTTCAATATCATTGACACATTTTCAAAAAGTCACTTCCTTATTTTATTCATATTACTTTCCTCTTCCATTTTTCCTTTTTGAACTCCTCTCTTCTCCTCCTCTTTTTTCCCCTCTCTAAAATAAACTCTCCTCCCTTTTATATCTTAATATTAAGGAGTCATGTCTATTTGTTAAGCATCTCTTGACTTTTCATTAGAATTAGTTAATTTATATTATTCTATGCTATATTATTTATTTATTTACTTATTTATGTTTATTATTATTTATTATTAAATTCTATTTAGAAAGTTAACATACTTTTTACAATATTGTCTCTTGTATTTAATTTAGTTTCTTTATTGTCTCATTGGAATTATATTATTTTGATTAATTTAAAATATCATACTAAATATTATTTCATTAATAATATAGATTAAATAATTATTATTTCCTAAAATTATATTTTAATATTAATTTTAATATAACTTTATCATCATTTTTTATTTAATAACATTGTATTATCTAATTATTATTAAAATTCTATCTTAAAATGGGGATATGATAGGTGTCACAATCTAGAAATAGTGATGATGTATTAAAATTCAATGTGCCTAAATACATATATTTAGGTTTTGTATGATTGTCTCTACACCTTGGATGTTCTTACATCAAACATCCAAGATATCTTGAAAAATGATTCCTCTATTTTAGAATATCTAGAAAGAAACTATGAATTGATTACCCAAGACTTTGATATTTAAGACGAGTCTTATATATGTCTACCCTTCCCTTTCTCAAATAATTCTTCATATTATATGTTTTAGGAATTTAAGAATTAAGAATCAAGGTCTCTCAACCTTAACAAATTGTAACATTATACATATTTATTTAATGGCTTAATTGTAATTTCTTGGTTAGTAAATGATTTAATTTTTTATTCTCAACTTTACATAAAGTGTAAGTGAAGAATATTCACTTATCTAGAAACACTAAGGCTCAAGATATAGAGTGACTCCTTTGAGGCATTATTTATATATATATATATATATTATAGCTAACTTTTTGAATCGACGAGTCTAAATTTTACTTAGATTATCAGATAAACTAGTGAATATGATAATGATTGAGAATCAATCTATCATATGTATGCTAATATTAGGACACACTAAGAGAGTGGAAGGGGATGGGTGGGGATGATAGGGGGGGTTGAATCATAATTTAAAAAATTGATACTTTCACCAATACTTTCCATAACACATAACATGCAAAGCAAATAACAATGTAGCAACAAAGTAAATTAAACATTCACACATGAAACATTTTGATACGAGTTGTTTTGCATGGAAACACTTAGCTAGAGGGAAACAACACAAATTGGGAATTAGTACCTACAATATCTCACTACTACAATAACAACTTGTTAGGACCATCACATCCACCCAGTTAAGGGTATTCATCCTTCTTAGGAGCTTTACGAAATATCTATTAGCATGTAATTGGTCAAGGGATTTTTGAACTCCTAAAATTCACATGGTTATAGGATTTTGATCTTTAGACCTATTAAGTGTTGAAAAAATTTATTTAATTGTATATTATCATTGATGTTACACAAATGTCACACTCTAACCAAGCACAACTAGTGTTAATTGAGCTCACTCAGGCATTGAAGAAGACTTTAGTATTAGCTGAGCTGAATTCGAAAGGAACCAAGTTTAGTTGGTCATCAAAGAAGGTCAGTGTAAACTGAGTTAGGTCGGTCAATGAAGGGTGTTAGTATTAATCAAGTCATGTCAGTTACCAAAGGAATTCAATATTAATCGACTGACTCATTTCAGTGTTAGCCAACTAACAACATATTACTTTTGTTAATTTAATGGTTAATGCAAGCTGACCTAATGGATGTTAAATGTTTGTCTGAAAGAGTATTCAAGATGACTTGACATTGGGTTTCATATATATGAAAGGTCAAGTTGTGGATTGAATTGTGGAATAACAAGAACAAAAAATATGTGAAATAAGAAGGATGTCTGATTGAAGACAAAACATTCAAGGAGCTACAAAGAATATTTTGATCAGGAAGGATCAAGTGGATAAAACAGAAAAATAATTTGAATGTGCTTTAAAATATTATATTTTCATATATTTTAGAGCTTTATTTACAAACTACCAAGTTGATGCAAGAATTTCAGAGCACATCGCATATGAATCAATACATTAGGTACATTGCAAATTCATTGTATAAAGTCTTTCGCATTTGATGTCAAAGAGGGAGAGATTGATATCATATCAAAGAATGAGAGGAAGAGATTAGACTTGTATAAAAGCAATATGGAGAGTTGGTTCAGATAAAATCTAAAGATAAGATGTCAGAGGAATAATCTCAGAGGGAGTTCTCATGGATGAAGAATCAGAATCAAACTAAGGATATTTGCTCCAAACATTTCTTTGCATAATGACATGTTGTGTTGCCATCAATGCCAAAGAGGGAGAATTTTGAAAAAAATTATTAAATTATATATTTTCATTGATGTTACACAAATGTCACACTCTAACCGAGCACAACTAGTGTTTTTGATCAAGGAAAATAGGATTTAATAGGGCCTTGAAACCCATACAATAAAAATAATAGTCATAAAAGATTGCTCAAAGTAGCAAAAATAACTAAAAGCATACCAAAGAAACATTTCCCTACAAAAAGATAGGAACCAGTGAAAAGCTAGGGAGAAAACACAAAAAGCCAAGCCATCCCAAAAAAGCCAGGATGCTCAAGAAATCTCTCTTAACATTTCTACTACATTAATTTTGAGCTTTGAAAGCCTGCCTGCCACCTCCTTCATTTTTTAATGCTCTTTATCATGATCTAGAGTTTCCTTCTTCCTCATGTCGTATCTTGTGCACTTCCTAGAGCAGTCCTCAGGGGTCTTTTTCTTCGTGCTATGGGAGGTCAGATCCTCTTCCTTACTAGTTCTATGATCCTCCATATTGTTGTTAAGAATCTTGATGTTTTTATTGGCTTCCTTAAGGATATTGTAGCTTTTTTCTACAATGATCCTCATGGAGCTTTCCATAATTTAAACCCTTTTTATGACTTCCTTCACCAGAGGATTTATGCCATCGGATCACATTTGGAAATGAAATAGCCAATTAGAAATATTTTTGGCACACAAAAAATTAAACACATTCGCTTATGATTTCCCAAGCAGATATTTTTGGATGACCTCAATTCGCCATTGGTTTTAAAAAATATTTGAGGAGAGGGATGACATTTGCCACCCAAATATATAGATGTGTGTCCACTCAAATTCAATTTCATCATCTATATTATGCATCACCATATAATGGATAGACCATATTCACCTTAGAAATTATACAACATAGGTTTTTCTTATGTAGGCTTCACCAAATATTTGGTATGCGCTATAATATTCCCGTGGATTTTGCCACAAAAGAGTGGTATAAATACATTCATAGATTAGTAGGTTGTCTCAATTCTAATCAGTAGTGAAGTCTCAATTTCTCATACTGTTGAGATCAATGCTGAGCAAGTCGCGAGTGTGGTGACTACATTTTAGCCAAAGATAAGTAACTCAGACCCCTATCTGTTTGTTCTCTATAATTTTGGTTCATTCTTATATGTAGTAGATACAAGTTAGACTGTTAGTAGTTAGTTATCAACTAGGACCAGTGACCAATACCACCAAGTCATGCAATAACTAGGGAGATGTATGACATCTATATTTTAAAGTGTAGGTCATACAACCAATGAAGACTATTTAGATAAATAAATGTAATAGAATAAAGTCGATTGTCACTTTTTGAATAACTTGAATTTTATGGTAGCCTATTTTTCTTCAGAGATGTCAAACATGAACAAGGTGTTGTGATGTGGAGCCTAATTAGACTCAAATGTTTATTTAGTGTGATGTCCCTCTAGATTATTTCTACAAGGGTTTGGGAGCAACACCCCCAAGACAGGATCAAGGGGTAGCACCCTTGCAAGGTCCAAGAGTAGCACCCTAGGTGTGCTCCCTATCATAGTATAGTGTGGTGTCAAGGGGCAATGCCCCCATGGGGATTTTTGAGGGGAGTACCCTTGAAGCCAAAAATGCTCTAATATTATAAAAGGCATTGACTACTATTTTTCTATTAGTCTAGTCCTAATTTTGTAAGCGGAAAAAAGCTTGTATAAAAAGGCTTAGGGTTATGGATTTTCATAATGTGTGATGCAAAAATTGGTTCTTGCAGTAGGACTGAGCTGTAAGGGATTACTGATTGTAATCAAGTTGTAATCATTGGATAATAATAATATTGTACTTACTGTTGGTGGATGTAGCCAAGGGATTGGGTGAACCATGTTAAATCTTGGTGTCTTGTGTTCTCTTATGTGAGATCTATTATTTTCTAATATTGGTTATATTTTCATGTAACTATTATTTCTATCTGAGGTTAATCCTAATAGAAGGGTAAGTGTCCTACATGTGGTGGAAGTCAAGAAAGGACATCCAAGCACACTCATACCTTGGAATCATATTTTGGCGGAAAAAATTAGGAAGCTACATCATCACAAGTGCATTTACAAGATTCCTAACCATTGCCACTACTAGTTCCACTAGCATATATTGAAGAAGTTGGCGGACCTGATATATCTGATCACGATGAACTTGATGAAGATATTTAGGTAAATACCTAGAGTAGCCAAGATTTTCAAGTCAATACCCAAAGTAGCTAGCGTAATATAATAGACTTGGATGATAATTCCAAAGATGGTGATGGTGCATGACTAGGGAAGGCAAAAAGGAAATATAATGCAAAAACTGGTGTGAAATCTAATAGAAATAGGCTTTGGGATATATCAATAAGGAATTTTAAAATAGCATGGGCCTCAAAGTATCCATTCATTGAACCTGTACACAATCCAAAAGAAGGTAAGCCTCTAGTAGAATGAAAATGTACGATATGCTCAAGGATAAATAAAAAGGAAAAGAGGTTGCAGCTAAAAATTGACACCATAGAAAAGTATATGGGTAAAGTTTATGAGAAGAAAATCATAGATGGAGTGGAAAAAATAGTTACAAGATGGAAAACCAAGGAGGAATTCCAACATATTAAGAATGCAAAAATCTTAGAATTTCAAGAGAAAATACAAACAAAACCTACTAAAGTAAAGAGCTCCATGAAATCTCTTATTGGAAAAGTAATGGAAGTTCAAGAAATGGGCAAAGTTCTTCAGCTAAGTTTTGTCTTCTATATTTTAAGAAAAGGGCATGCCATGATAGACTACCCATCATTGAGTAGTTTATTACACTTTGCAAAAGTTCGTTATTATGCGAGGAGTCACTGGTCAGTAAACATTAGATGGGAATGGGCAATTTGTCTTGCTGAGGTTGAAAAGGAAGATATCAAAGCAAAAATCAAAGAGTCAAATTTCATTGCATTATCTTTAGATGAGGTGACAACAATAGGCAATACTTCCTAAGTATGCATGCATGTCTATACTGTACACAATTTTTTTCATCAACCCAATCTATTAACTACTGTTAAAATGAAGGATAATTCAATGTAGAAAACATATTTGAGCTAGTAAAGAGTTCCTTACTTGAATATGGAGGTATAGATGAAGTGACAATTTCCCAAAACTTGGTGTGTGTTAGAGTAGATGGAGCTTCAGTAATGCAAGGCCACAAGAATGGTCTTGTCACAAAGTTAAAAGAATTTTTTGCAACTTACATTGTTGGCATTCATTGCATGGCCCACATAGTAAATCTAGCTTTTGGAATTGTCAACA
This sequence comes from Cupressus sempervirens, assembly GCA_028749045.1. Lineage (NCBI taxonomy): Eukaryota > Viridiplantae > Streptophyta > Pinopsida > Cupressales > Cupressaceae > Cupressus > Cupressus sempervirens. Next base: position 92,650,869 of record CM053787.1, on the reverse strand, counting down.
ACTCTCCACAACTATACAGAGTTGAAGTTTTAATCAAAGAGATCTATAGGCACTTTTGTTGAAGTCCTAAATGATTTAAGGAATTTCAATAGTTTTTTGAGGTCCTAACAAATGGGAGAAAGCTTCTTAAGGATAATGATACTAGATGGATCTCTTTGGATGGACCAACTCATCAATTTTTTTCTAAATATCCATCATTTATTTGTACAATGGAATCAAATCACAGTGACCAGGGTTATCAATATAAATATGGTGATCTGCTTGAAAGGTTAAGTAATGTAGAGATGCTCTTAATGCTAGAAACCATTCTCTCCATGCTAGAGGAAATGAGAAACATAGTGAAGAAGATCCAACATACATACATACATACATACATACATACATACATACATACATACATACATATATTGAAAAATATAATATGCTAAATAAAATGACACGTGTGGCCCTTAATAATCTCTATATAATTTCCGATTCATTTTCTATGGATGAAAAACTTTCAGGGTGGATGAAAATCACAAATTTGGACAATCCTGATAAATTTTTAAGGATTGATGCAAAGGGGGAATTATGTGCCAATATACGGGGTTTTGAGATACCAATGCACTACTGTGGAAGGCTCATGTCTATGAGAAAAGGAAAGAAACCCACACAACAAAAATTACCTATTATAAAGGAAGTGTTTGAATAGATTGCTGAGACTGTAATGAATTCTGTGAAGGATATGTCTTATAAACTTTCTTCAAAAATTAGATAAAGATTGCCTCAACATGAATTACTTGAATCAATGTGTTTTGTGTTTCCCCATTACTAGAGTTTAAGAAGTCCTAAATATTTTTGAGATAAGTTACTAGATTTGATAAATCAATTTTGCAAAAGAAAAGAAATAAATGAGGTGACTATAAATGGAGTTTTAGATTAATCTTGTTTGAGAGAGAAGTCGTGTCATTTTTCTAGTACAATGATGGAACAATATGATCTTATGCAAAGCCCTAGAGAAGAAGGACCAGTAACCAAACTTTGGACAAATCTTGCTCAGACTGAAGTCTTGCGAGTTTTAATATCAGACTTTTTTCAAGCTTGTTGAATTATGTTTGACCATAATATTGGGGTTTGTAGAGGATGAGAAAGTTTTTAGTGCTTTGGGGTTCCTAAAGTCAAAGGTAAGAAATAAACTAGACATGAATTTTCAAATATGTCTAAGGTAGTATACATCCATATATGAAATCAATACTTTTCCTTACAAAAGGGCACTAGAATTGTGGATGAAGAAATGCCAAAGAGGAGGTTTGGGAAATATTTCAAACAATGATATCAGTAACTCAGGTAGTGGTGTTGGTAGTGGTAGCATTGATGTTGAAGCTGAGGATTACTATCAGGATGATGAAGGTATGCCAATTGGAGAAAACATGGAGCATGATGGATTGTTTGAACTTGATGTTGAGGAATCATAAGATTCAGATGATGAGATGATGTGGAAAGTTTAATAGTTACAGTATGATATGTCAATTCTTAATTAATTACTTATTAGTAATTACTACACTCTAAATTTCAGATTTTGGACAATATTATTTGAATCTAATCATGATTTGTCTATTATGCATAATAAGTTATATTATTTTTTAAATGTCTAATGTCAAACAAACAAATACATTTTAAGTTAGATGATGCCATGATTCATGAATCAATATTCATTCAAATTTTACCATTACTATTATTTTTTATTTGCATTATTATACTCATATGATACATTGTTATGGTACAATGACAATCCTTGATGATTTTTTTTTAAAAATATAGCAATTCAAATGATAAAATTTAATGAATTCAATTTGTAAAAGTTAAATTTGAATGCCCAATTTTGTAATCATGAGTTAAAAGCACTAAATTTAAAACTATAACATTTAACAAATGACCCTGAATTCCCTTCTATACAAATATAGAAACAAGGGAGCAACAATAGCTACAGGTCATTTTGCCACATGGGAAGAGTCTTAGACTAGCATCAAATTCAGTATCAGAAACAGTTTTTACCTTTGCATTTGATAGACTTGGTAAGGAAAATAACATTTTAATTCTACTACGTTTATCTTGTTCAAGAAATAAAGTTCAAACTTTAAAATCATATTAAACAATTACAATTACAAATAAAGTAAACACTACAAAGATGATTAAAACCACTTTCCAAGTGTCACATACTCTGATGCCTGATGGATTTCTTATGATATGACTAAAGATTCGGTTAGCTTTTTTAGAATGTTGAAGTCTGCTTCATTTGGTGTTTTAACATTTGTTATGTTATAGTAGATGACCTTTAACTTCGTCAGACTTCCATATTTGGAAGATTTACTTGAAAGCAATGCTACATCCAATAGTGTATTTAGATTCGCCAATAGTTTGATGCAATTCAAAATGCCTTCACGAGTTGAATCTTGAGGAAACTTGACTACTTCAGACATCATTTTGGCCTCCAACTCTTTTTGGTAAGCTTCCCTATGAATAAATGTCATTGATGAATTACTAGAGCAAGGAGTAGGAAAACCAAGACTTATCATTAATTTTTCTCTGTCATCCATCTTGGTGAGTTTTCTCCCAATTGAGTTCAAATATTCCTCTCCTTCCCTTATACTCTAGCATTTTTGAATGATAGCTAATGACTTTATTGATGCACTAACACGGTCATGAACTCCTTGGCTGGCCAAATACCTGTCACTATGTGTGTTGATTATGTGTATAATTTGTCTTGCAATCTTCTCAAACTTAAAAAGGTCATTGTTCTTCTCAATATTCTCTTTGATACTCCAACAAACAGCTCAAAAACTTTGATGCAATTCAAACCAATCACACAACCTATCAGTATTTGCCATAAATTCCCCCCACATTTTTTCTTTAATTAACTTGATGGAAATTTGAGTCAAATAAGTTGTTCTTGAAGTTTTTGATTGTTTTATTAGCCTTCTGTACCTCTTGCACTATTTGTGACAATTGATTGTTACTTTATTTGTTTATTTCCTCTGCTTTCTCTTCCCACTATTTTTTTTTCCTTCTCATCATCGAATTCCTTATTTATGTTATTGATTGTATGTCCACTGGACTCCAAATTTTTGAAAATATCCACTACATATGCTCTTTCATCCTCAAGTTTTTTATTTGTTTCTTGCAATTTGTCCATGAATTATTTGAATTTTTCATCGAATTCCATATTAACACGATTCAGAGTATCACTAAGTTTCTTATTGCTCTGTTCCAATTGTTCCTTCAACATCTTGATTTCTTCTCTTCTCTCTACATTTACATCAAATAGCTTTTTATTTCTTTCTTCCAATTGTTCCTTCAAAATTTTCATTTCTGCCTCCATATTTTCTAGCGGAGGCTATGTACTTGGTCCTTGAGAGGAAGCACTTGTACTCCTTTTTTCTATTTCTTTACACCTACTATCTATTACTTTCTCCTTTTCCTTTGCATTTTATAGGTCTACTTTAAACTTTTCAATTGCCTTATCCAACCCTTTTTTCTCTCTCTCCACCTTGAACAATGAACTGTAGACCATAGTGTTCGTCTTTTTTGCCACACTGACTTTGTCCACATTTTGTACTTTGGAGAAATCCATAGGTAGCATGCTTACATGAAAATTTAATGGATTTATCTCTTTCTAGTGGATTATTATCTAGCTATGGGGTACAAACAATCATAAACTCCATCGTTTCTTTATTGGTGATATATGTTTGAAATATCCTACTTGATGTAGGTTCTTGAGAATGAACCACCTCAAGTACATCCTTCTTGTATGCCTTATTATTTTTTCTATTCATCTTTGTGGTTTCTTGAAAATTTGATACAAAATTATTGAATTCAAAATTTGGGTCTACTGATACAATATGATGCTTGAAAGGAGAAAGAGCACTTGCAACATTGTACTTGTCTCCACTAACCCTCGAGGTTGTAATAATTGCATTTTGAGGATTACCAATACCAAAAACATCACCCCTTCCTAATATTACCCCACTATCACTAACAAGTGGAGTTTTTGGATTGTTCTGATGGTTTTGTGTTGAGGGAGTTGAAACTGGTATTTATCAGTGTTGATATATGATTGAAAGGATCATTTGATTAGAAAGATTGCTAAAGAAGACTATGTGTTTCAATCATTTTTTTTTCATTGATGTCAACCCTGCTATATGCTAGTAAGACAATTTTTTATATGTTTCAAGTACTATCACTTAGTTGATTGATGAGGAGGATTTGATCAACAAGATGTAACAAAAGTACCTAGAGGAAAGGTTGAGTTATGATTATGTAATGAAGTACAAGAATTAGTTAAGACAGTGGTAACATATTGTATCGATGATCTACTTGAGGCTACAAAATGACTGGTTACACTTAGAAAGTTCAAAAGAATAAAGTTAAACAAAGTTCATTTGCCAAGATTGACCAAGTGGATAGTAGGTGTCAAGAAAAGTTAGTTCAAGCCTAACAAAAAGTCAGTTTGAGCCAAGTGAAAGAAAATTCTAGTGGATACTGAGCAAGTTAGTAGACATTGAGTAATTTTTAGTTGATGCCGAGCACTAGTAAAATCAAGTTGATGCCAAGTGATTTTACAGTTGATGCCAAGTAACACAGTATGTGTTGAGCATCAGAAGATTGATAATGTTGAGCTACTGCATTATGACAAAGATCAAAGATTCTCCAAATAAAAGATGACAAGGTTGTTTTCTTGGAACTTGTGAATCAGGAGGAAGATAAGATTGATGAGCTGGTGGCATATAATCTTATGTAAATAGTTTTGAAGGCAAATTCAAATGGATTCTAAGAGAAGTTTCTAGAGAAGACAAGATATGGGGTAGATACATTGTATCCTACCTAATCCATTGAAAACCCTAATTTTGATGATGGAAAATGAGTGAGAAAATGTTTTAATTTCCTGTATATAGGAATGTCTAGTCATGAAGAAAAGAGTCAGAGAGTTTTGATGCGAAAATATGATAAGGAGAAGGAATGGGGTTTTGCTTCATCAAGTGACCCAAGTGAAGAAGTCTACAATGGTGTACTGAGAAAGAAGGCTTAAGAGGATGAATGCTTGGAGGGTGAACAAGCTGTTAAGGTTGCAAAGATTGAAATCCAAGTAGAGTTGAGGACTAAACAAAGATTTGTAATTTGTAAGTAAGGTTGTAAGTTGTATCAGATCAAAGCTCTACTGTTACTTTCTAACAATTGTATCAGCCTAGAGTAAATCCTTTGGAGTAAGGTTGACTTAATAGTTGGAAAATCCTTTAATAGGGTGGCATTCCAACTAAATGGCTTAAAGTCCTCTAACAATGCTCACTTTTAGTAGGGTGACTAAAATCCCTTAACTGGGTCACATTTAACAATGAGTATTATAACCTTTGATAGGGTTGGCCTTTAATAGGGCATCACTTCAGAAGAGTGAAAAAGGAGTAGCATGTTACTAGTGGTTTTTCCAAAATTGGGTTTCCACATTAAATCATTGTGTCAAATGTGCTGATGGATGTGTTGTGTTTCATGCTTTACATTTCAGCAAGTTGATTAGATAGTTATATATAAGTTTTAGTTGATACATAATGAATGCATGCATAGGTATGAATGTTTTATGGGTTCACTAAATTGTGAAAAATTTTATTTTTATATTTGGACCTTGAATAACTAATTCACCCCCCCTCTCAATTATTCTAAAATAATTTCAACAATTGGTATCAGAGCCATCTGCTTAAGAAGTATTAGTTTTAAAGTACTAAAAGCACAAAGATCAAGATGTCAAAAAGAGAGGTACCCAAGCTCAATAGAGATAACTTTCTTGCATGGAAAAGTTTGATGAAGCTACACCTTGGAGGATTTTGAGATTATGCACAATCTTTCATTTCATTAGAGCATGCTGATCCAGTAGGAGCCCGAACTATTGAAGATATGAAGAAAAAGAAAGAACACAATCGGGCGATGTTGGACATTGCCTCTGCCCTAAGCTATGGAAAATTTGATGATATCAAAGGCCTTAATAGTGAAAAGAAGACATGGGATGCCCTAAACACCATTCATGGAGGAGACAAAAATGTTCAAAGTGCCAAATCAGAGAGTCTCAGAGGTAAGTTTGATGACATGAGAATGGAAGAAGGTGAGAATATTGATCAATATGTTGCTAGGATAAAAGAAGTTGTTAGTACAATAAAAGGTTCTACTGGTAAAATAGATGATGATACTGTGCTAAGTAAAGTCTTGAGGACAATGTTGCCTATTTACGCTATTAGAGTATTTACAATCGAAGAGTTAAGATGTATACTAGGAAATGATCTAACCCTTGAAGGTCTGGTAGGAAGACTCACTGCTTTTTAGCTATCTAATTTTGATAACTACAAACTAGAGGGTATTGAATCAGCTTTCAAAGAAAAAATATTATTGAAGGATTATGAGGAGGTAAAATAGAAGAAGAAGGAAAGAAAGATAAAGTATGCATCCAGTGATAGTAACACAGATGAGGAAGACATTGAACAATTGAAAGCATTGCTGGCTAGAAGATTTCACAAAGGAAAAGGAAAGTTCAAAGGTAAGTTACATATCATTTGTTTTAAATGCAATAACTGATTCACCTCCCCTCCCAATTATTCTTAAAGAATTCCAACAATTGGTATCAGAGCCATTTTCTTAAGAAGGATTAGTTTTAAGGTACTAGAAGCACAAAGATCAAGATGTCAAAAAGAGAGGCATCCAAGCTCAATAGAGATAACTTTCTTGCATGAAAAAGTTTGATGAAGCTAAACCTTGGAGGATTTGGAGATTATGCACAATCTTGCATTTCATTAGAGCATGTTGATCTAGTAGGAGCTCAAACTACTAAAGATAAGAAGAAAAAGAAAGAACACAATCAGGCGATGTTGGACATTGCCTCTGCCCTAACCTATGGAAAATTTGATGATATCAAAGGCCTTAATAGTGCAAAGAAGACATGGGATGCACTAGATACCATCTATGGAGGAGACAAAAATGTTCAAAGAGCCAAGTCAGAGAGTCTTAGAGGTAAGTTTGATGACATGAGAATGGAAGAAGATGAGAATATTGCTCAATATGTTGCTAGGATAAAAGAAGTTTTTAGTGCAATAAAAGGTGCTACTAGTAAAATAGATGATGATACGATGCTAAGTAAAGTCTTGAGGACAGTGTTTCCTATTTATGCCATTAGAGTATTTGCAATCAAAGAGTTAAGATGTATACCGGGAAATGATCTAACCCTTGAAGATCTAGTAGGAAGACTCACTGTTTTTTAGCTATCTAATTTTGACAACTACAAACTAGAGAGTATTGAATCAACTTTCAAAGAAAAATTATTATTGAAGGATTTTGAGGACGTAAAACAAAAGAAGAAGAAAAGAAAGATAAAGTATGCATCTAGTGATAGTAACACAGATGAGGAAGACATTGAACAATTGAAAGCATTGCTAGCTAGAAGATTTCACAGAGGAAAAGGCAAGTTCAAAGGTAAGTTACCTATCATTTGTTTTAAATGCAATGAAGTTGGTCATATTGTTGCAAGATGTACACAAAAGAACTACAAAGAAGGAAACAAGCATAAAAACATAAGATAAGATGATGGAAGAGACTACAGAGACAAAGGCAAGAAGTCATGCTACATTTCTGATGAACATGACTCTGATGAAAATGATGATGAAGTGGTATATTTTGCAATGAAGGACAAATCTGATGAGGATGAGGCAACTGCACTTATGACTTGTGTGAACAAGAATGACAACTAGATCATTGATAGTGGATGCTCACATCACATGACTGGAGACAAAAGTAAGTCCATTACCTTAACTTGTTATGATGGAAATAGTGTAAGGTTTGGTAATGATGCACAATGTTTAATAAAAGGAAAAGGGTCTATCAAACTCACAAACATGATTTCATGTGACAATTCTTATTATGTTGAAGGATTCAATTATAACTTGTTAAGCGTGTCACAATTGAACAATTTGGGATGCAAAGTTGAGTTTGAAAATAAATCTGTCAAGATATATGACACAAATGGAAACTTGATTGGAAAAGGTGATCTAACTAGAAGTAATTTGTTCTATCTCAATATAGAAGATGCTACTTGTCTTATTGCAAAATTTGATGATGTATGGCTTTGGCACAAGAGATTATGTCATGTTAATTTTGATAATCTGATTAGTATCAATAACATGAAAAGAGTTAGAGGTTTGCCTAAGTTGAAAAAACTAGAAAATATAATATACAAACAATGTCAGCTAGGCAAGATGATAAAGTCAAGCTTTAAAAGTAAAGCTTATATCTCTAAGGAAATACTTGAAATTGTTCATACTGACTTGTGTAGACCTATTAAAGTGCAAAGATACAAAGGAGATAAGTACATAATGTTATTTGTTGATGATTACTCTAGAATAATGACATCCATGTTTCTAAAACAAAAATCTGATGCTTTTCAAATGTTTAAGTGATACTCGACAAGAGTTGAAAAAGAAACAAGTAAAATTCTAAAATGTTTGAGATTAGACAAAGGATGAGAATTCACTTCAAATGAGTTTGAGATGTTCTATAATGATAGAGGAATCAAAAGATAGACATCTGCACCTAAGACCCCTCCACAAAATGGAGTTGTTGAAAGAAGAAATAGATCCATAATGGACCGTGCTGGAACACTCATGATGGAGAGGAATGTTGCTCTGAAATACTGGAGAGAAGTGGTAAGTACCATTGTATATACCTTGAAAGGTGTGCAAGTCAAGAAAGAGACAGATTCAATACCTTTTGACTATGGTATGGATATCCACCTAATGTAAAATACTTTAAGGTATTTAGAAGAAAATGATATATTCTTAAAGATGTTAGGAGTGGAAAGTTTTATGCAAAAAGTGAAGAAAGTATATTCCTTGGTTACTCCACAAGAAGTAAAGCTTTCAAGTGTTTAAATACTAACACTAACAAAATTGTGGAAAGTGTAAATGTGAATTTTGATGAGTTTATAGAAGTACATGAGGCTGAACCTACAAAGGAACTAGAAGAATACATATCATTTTTAGACTATTATGAAGGAATGCCCACTGAAGAAGATGCTACAAATCATGCTACAAACTAACAACAAGTCTCGATAACTATTGAGTCACAACCTATGAAGGTCAAGTTGCATTCAGATGCCTAGTTGTAGAATGAGGAAAATGCACAATCTGATTCTAAGATTAACACACATGAAAGAGATGCTGAAATACCTGATAGAGATATACACAGTGACACTGAAGCTGAGAGACAAAATGTAGTTAAAAGAACTGAACCTAGACTGTCCAAATATGTTAAAAGACATCATCTTGCAGATCAAATCATTGGAGACAAATATGCAAGACCAATGATAAGAAATAGATTGAGAAGTGAATCATGTTTGTTAAGCATGAAGGAACCTAAGATAGTGAAAGATTCACTGGTACAAGGCTATGGAAGAAGAAATTTAGTAGATAGAGAAGAACAAGACTTGGAGTCTATTTCTTAGAATAGAAGACAAGAATGTGATTGGCACAAAATGGGTATTTAGAAACAAGTTAGATGAGAATGGTGAAGTGACAAGAAACAAATCAAGACTAGTTTGGAAAGGGTATGCACAAGAAGAAGAAATTGACTATGGTGAAACATTTTTCCCTATTGCAAGAATGGAAAGAGTGAGAATTCTGCTTTCTTATGCTGGATACAAAGATTTCAAAGTTTATCAGACGGATGTCAAGTCTGCATTTCTAAATGGCATACTCAAAGAAGTCTACATAGAATAACTAGAAGGTTTTTTTGATAAAAATAATGACATGGTATGTAGACTACACAAAGCCCTACATGGATTGAAACAAGCACCAAGAGCATGGTATGAGAGACTTCATACTTATCTTGTTAACATTGGATTTGAAAGGACAGATGATAACAACAATTTGTACATGAAGATAGATAAAGAAAAAGGTATACTACTATCTGAAATATTTGTTGATGATGTCATATTTGGAGGACAAGATGCTTTGTGTAAGGATTTTGCAAATTAGATGAAGCAAGAATTTGAAATGTCAATGTTTGGTGAGATCAAATTCTTTGTGGGATTACAAGTATATTAGATGAAGTATGGTGTATATATCACTCAATCAAAATATGTCAAAGAGATATTGAAAACATTTATTTGGACTAGAGGATTCTAAACTAGTAAGTACACCTATGGTGACAATACTCAAGCTATCAAAGAATGATGATTTAGCTGAGGTAAATCAAACATTATACAGATCCATGATTGAAAAATTGCAATATGTAGTACACGGAAGACCTGATATTGCATTAGCTATGGGGATAGTTGCAAGATTCTTTGCTAATCCCAAAGAGAATCACTTGATGGTTGTGAAAAGGATAATGATATACTTGAAAGGAACATAAGATTTTGGTTTATACTATAAGAAGAATGAAAAGTTTGATCTAAGAGCCTACATTGATGCTGATTAGGCTAGAAATATTGATGAAAGAAAGAGCACAAAAGAGGAGCATTCTTCTTAGGAAAAAGACTTGTTACATGGACCAACAAGAAGTAGAGGTGTACTTCCCAATCTACTGCAAAAGCAGAGTATGTTGCTGCTACTATTAACTACACAAACATTGTATGGATTAAATAGCTACTTAAGGGAATGAAGGAAGAAATCACAGAACCAGTGACACTTTATTGTGATAATACAGGTGCTATCAATATATCAAAGAATCTTGTAATGCATGCAAAGATAAAACACATTGCAATCAAGTATCATTATGTAAGGGAATTGGTTCAAGATAAAGAGGTGAAGATGGAATATATTAACACAAAGGAGCAAATTGATGATATCTTCACAAAAAATTTACCTAAGGATGATTATGAGTATCTAAGAGGTAAACTAGGGGTGATACCCCTATCAAAGGCTATGTAAAAAAAAGAGGGAGTGCCCTACATCAAACAAGTTGACATTCATTTCATACAAATTGATGCAATGGGTCTTACTTTAGGAATTGCCTAAAGTAATTACAGAATTGGAATTACAAATCAGTCACAAGCAAGGTGACAGAGGGAGAACATTGAAGAACCTAAAAAAGCCTATAACTGCATATATTAAAGATGTCAAGTGTTGAGTCTATGTCTTCAAAATTGTTGTCAAAGAGGGAGAAAGTACATTAAACTAATCAAGTGCAAGAGGAACAATGGAGAGAATACATCATTAGAAGATCTGAAGATCAAAAGAAAGAAAGAGGGAGAAAGCAGAAAGTAATAAGAGGAAGGATTAGAAGAAAAAGAGGGAGATATTCTGCTGATCAATTCAATATGAAAGAAGAAAAAAGATATAGAAGGAACTCAAAGGGAGTTATATTTTGTAAGCTAATTAGAATATGGAAGAATCTGATAAAGGGAGAAATTTCAAATAATAAGAGGAAGGATCAGAAGAAAAAGAGGGAGATATTCTGCTGATCAATTCAATATGAAAGAAGAGAAAAGATATAGAAGGAACTCAAAGGGAGTTATATTTTGTAAGCTAATTAGAATATGAAAGAATCTGATAGAGGGAGAAATTTCAAATACAAGTTTTCTTTTTGGTATTGTCTTACTATTTCAACTTAGTTAGTTTGATGGAACAAGATGTTCATCATTTGTTTGACCAGTTGATCAGTTTGCTTTTCTATCAATGCCAAAGAGGGACATTGGAGATATCTTATTGAAAAGATCATTTGAATAGAAATATTGCTGAAGAATATTGTGTGTTTCATCGTTGTTTTGTCACTGATGTCAAACTTGCTATGTGCTGGTAAGACAATTACTTATATGTTTCAAGTACTATCACTTAGTTGATTAATGAGGAGGATTTGATCAACAAGAGGTAAAAAAAGTACCTAGAGGAAAGGTTGAGTTATGATTGTGTAATGAAGTACAAGAATCAATTAAGACAATGATAACATAATGTATCGATGATCTACTTGAGGTTACAAAATGATTGGCTACACTTAGAAAGTTCAAAAGAATAAAGTTAAACAAAGTTAATTTGCCAAGGTTGACCAAGTGGATGGTAGGTGCTGAGAAAAGTTAGTTCAAGCCAAGCAAAAAGTCAGTTGGAGTCGAGTGAAAGAAAATTCTAGTGGATGCCGAGAAAGCTAGGAGATGCCAAGTAATTTTTAGTTGATGTCGAGCATGAGTAAAATCTAGTTGATGTCAAGTGATTTTATAGTTGATACCGAGTAACGCAGTATGTGCCGAGCATCAAAAGATTGATAATGCCAAGTTGTTGCATTATGACAAAGATCAAAGATTCACCAACTAAAAGTTGACAAGTTTGTTTTCTTGAAACTTGTGAATTAGGAGGAAGATAAGATTGATGAATTGGTGGCACAAAATCTTATGTAAATAGTTTTGAAGGTGAATTCAAATGGATTCTAAGAGAAGTTTCTAGAGAAGACAAGATATGGGGTAGATACATTGTACCCTACCTAATCCATCAAAAACCCTAATTTTGATGATGGATAATGAGGGGGAAAATGTTCTAATTTCATGTATATAGGAATATTTAGTCATGAAGCAAAGAGTTAGAGAGTTTTGATGTGAAAATATGATAAGGAGAAGGAAAATGGTTTTGCTTCATCAAGTGACCCAAGTGAAGAAGTCTGCAATGACATACTAAACAAGAAGGCTTAAGAGGATGGATGCTTGAAGGGTGAACAAGCTGTTAGAGTTGCAAAGATTGAAATCCAAGCAGAGTTGAGGACTAGACAGAGATCTATAATTTGTAAGTAAGGTTGTAAGTTGTATCAAATCAAAGCTTTACTATTACTTTCTAACAATTGTATCAGCATAGAGTAAATCCTTTGGAGTAAGGTTGACTTAACAGTTATTTGAAAATCCTTTAACAAGGTGGCATTCCAAGTGAATGGCCTAAAGTCCTCTAACAAGGCTCACTTTTAGTAGGGTGACTAAAATCCCTTGATCGGGTCACATTTAATAGTGTGTATCGTAACCTTTGACAAGGTTGGCCTTTAATAAGGCATCACTTTAGAAGAGTGAAAAAGGAGTAGCATGTGACTGGTGGTTTTTCCCAAATTGGGTTTCCATGTTAAATCATTGTGTCAAATGTGTTGATGGATGTGTTGTGTTTCATGATTTACATTTCAGAAAGTTGATTAGATAGTTACATATAATTTTTAATTGATATACAATGAATGCATGCGTAGGTATGAATCTCTTATGGGTTCACTGAATTGTGAAAAGTTTTATTTGTACATATGTACCTTGAATAATTGATTCACCCCTCCTCCCAGTTATTCTAAAAGAATTCCAACAATTAGTATGAGTATTTGAAACCTTTTTCTTCTTTTTATAGTGACCTTCAACTCCAGGGGCAGGGATCTTGTCAAATTTCAGTTGCATCATACCTTTTCCAAAATAAACAACTTGGGAGATTATATATTCACCTTGGATGAATAATGTCTTGGGTTCACCTTTTTTTTGAAGAACCTAATGTGTCATCTGACTCATCTCCAATGTTTGGTTTATGACCATGTTTCGGTACATCTGGTACTGGGAGTGGATACCGATTTGCTTGACCTATTATGCCCAACTCACCATCACTTGGATAACCCATTTTTTCTATCAAATTTGCCTCTATGCCATATTTTTCCCTTATTTTTTGATTAAGTACAACATATTGTCTAGTTGAATCAAATGTATTACTCATACTAGTAGTTGGAGTAGTGAATTTAGTGGAACCAGTGGTAGTGCCTATGGCTATGAATGAAGGATCTAGGGATAACTTTAAGAAACCCCCCTTAGGAAAAAAATATAAAATTTTGGTGAATCAAACATTAGTTTAGGGGAAACAATTAATTTCTACTAGCAAATTTATTTTTTTGAGTAGGAAAAAAATTAATTTTATTGGCGATTTTTTTTCAATTGTATGAAATTTCTATAAAATTATGGACATAGGTACACATATCTAGAAACTATGATTTTATTATTATTATTATATGGATACTAATTTATTACCAAACTTGAAGGTTAAATTTATACCACTTATATCATTATAGTTTCCCTTCAAATTATTGAATGGTGGTATGGAGGTAGCATCCCTATTGTTTATAATCATTGGAGGATCCTAAATCAATGGCCTAAATCCCAAATTGGGCCAAAATTTTAAAAGAATATTGAGTTTTAAAGAAAGTCTCAAAAGTAAAGAAACATGTTCCACATCAAATCTATTTTGGGCCAAAGTGAGAAAGGATAAGAAGTTTCACGAAAAGTCTCTTGACTAGAGACACATCTCAAATCTATACACTTAACTTGTAACCTAACTTAAATTTTCACCAAATATTGACTAATATGACATTGATTAAGATAAGAATTGGAAATTGTAGATGAATATATATAATTTACCGCATGGAAAAATTATATTGCACTGGCGAAGTTATCCCTAAAATAAAAATACTTTTGTATTATTATTGGCAATTGGTCTAAGCATGTGACATAATTTTTGTATAGTGCAAGTGACATGGCCACCCCAAAAGTGACAAAAAAAAGCCAAATTTGGGGTCCTTGATGAGTGAGATTAGCTATTTAGTGAATATTTGCCACTAAAGTTATCCTTGGAAGGATCCTTACAAACCTCATACTCATTGTTTTCATCAGCTACATCACATTGTCTTGTTGTTGCATTTGGATGCTCATTATACCATAATTTGCTAAATGTTTCATCCTTAGGCAAGTCTTCAAAATCTATAGAGGTCTTAGATTTGCCAAGATTCTTCCTCATCTCCCAAAATGCATTAATTTTTTATTGACACCATTGTGCAACCACATAATCATGATTTATGGCATTTAGAAGATGTTTTTTACTTGGATGATCTACTTTCTAGTAGAAATTGTAGGATGTCACGAGCTACATTTTTTCTTTCTGTCTGTTCAATTATTTAATTTGAGCTGATAATTCTTGTATTGAAATATTATTTTCACTGGAGCATTTTTCCATCTCTATTTTGACCTCTTCCCATGAGTCCATATTTTTTAATCTTTCAATCAATGGTACACTCTCATGTTGACATTTTCTTGAGGAGTTCCCATTCTATACAAGCTTTGTACCAATTATGTTTAGTGGATCATACCACCAATGCCTAGCAACATCAAATTTAAAAATTGCAAACAATTCTTGTACCACATTGAATCCTCTTCTCTCAAAATTGAACCCTCCACATCCAACAAGCAAGGAAGGAAAAATAGTTTTCTTTTGTTGACCATGAAATAATACATTTGTGCTTTCCATCTGTCGTACACATTCCAATGCAAATACCCTCTTTGTCACATGTATTGGAAGTTTGTAGGGTTCTACAATTGAATTGTAAAATCTTAATACAATGTACTCTTCCATAAAGTACCAGTCAACCAATTGAATTTGACTTCCCAGTTGAATTAATCATTTACAAGACACATGCAATCTAGGCATTGAAATGCCTATAATTTTATGATAAAGTGGTGCCAAAAAGAAGTCTACAAAGTGGTTGTAGTTCCCTTGGGGATCACCCATCCTAATCACAAATGTCCATTCAAATATTGTTTTACCAAAATTAAGTTGAAGCTTGTTTGTTTCAAAAATTTGATGATGCTTTGATAACAGAAGATAGCACAAGTAGGTCATGTATCTAAATGTCTTATGTGATAGTGGGTCTATCCCTCTTTTAATCATTAGCAATTGTTTGTTCATGTGATGTACAATGTTCCCAATATAATTATATCTTACAGGTTGTTTTAGACAATGAATATTAAAAATCATTTCAAAAATGTTGGCACCCACTTTCTCATTACTTTCCAAACCTAAACACATTGATGGTAGAGATATATTATCTTGAACCCATTGCAAAAAAAATTCAATTTGTGAGGAGGTTTATGATCACGAGGCAGATTGAATGCATCTACTAACCCTTTGATATAACAATTTTTTTTAATCTGAACCTAACTTGTCATATGTTTCTGCCATTTTTTCCAAGTCAATGTAGGTTGGGTTTTGTTCTTCAAACCCTAGGTCTAGTAGTCTACCAATTCACTCTACGTGATAGACAAAATTACCTCCTGTGTATTTTGATTCACAGTTGCCTTTCTATTTTCATCATAGTTTTCAGGAAAAACTATTACAAATTCTAGACAAGAAAATACTTGAGGTAACCCCGAGTGGACAATTCCACTAGTCAATGTTGCAAATTTGTTTGCAATGCACCCTATCATGTTGTTCAATTTAATATATTTTGATTCTTTTTGTGCATCATTCCACTTATCTTCAATTGCATATTTGATTTCCTTACTACTCCTTCCATAGATAATAGGATCCAAAATATCATGGAATTCATCAGCAAAACTTGGCATTTTAACAAGATTTTGCATGGCAAAAAATAGTTTCTTGGTCCCATGTATTTTCTTTTGGGTTGCGATTCCACTTCTAGTGCCACTTCTTTTGTATATTTTCATCATCATTGAAAAATGTACAAAACTATACACAAACATAAATTACAATTTACAACCACAAATAACATTTAAACCCCAAATTATATTTCCAATTTTTTACTTTTCAAGTTACCTAACTACTAAAAAGTAAACAATTTAGGCTTTCAATGCATGATAAATTTGAAATTAAACCCTGAATTTTATAGCCGATACTAGTTACTAAACTATCTATAAAAAATGTGTTTAGGAATCAAGAACTTACCTAGAAATTTGAAACTCTAATTAATAACAATTTTTTATGATCTTGTGAGTTGTCTAAGAAGACTAGGTTTCTTATACTCATAGTTCCGCTACTTTTACTGAATCTTGGTCCTTGGATTGGTAATTTGTGCACATTGTAGAAATCCAAGTTTAAATAATGAAAACTAAGTCTTATGGTATGCACAAAAGCAAATTACTCAAGCATTTGTTTGATATTAATTCTAGCGTACATTGTACAATGGACAACTGGTATTATAATTATTTTTGAAACCATAAATGTATGATGTTATAGTATAATTTAGGATCAACTTTAGTAGTTATTGCTAATTTATAAAAACTTCTTTTCCAAGGAAATTTTGAAAAAAATTTGAAGGTAGCCAAAATCAGGCCGAAATAAATCTCAAGCTATTGATCTTTGATGTTCTAACGGTGTTAGCTATTGATATTTACATGTCCCATTATTGCACCTTGGTATACACCAATTCCACGTGTCTTCTTTTTAACTTGATTCATGTATGGCACATGTCTTCTTTCCATGATATTCGAGAAAGCAAGACTACTCTAGCCAAAATCGGCTTGAAATACAACTAGGGCCATTCGATCTTTGTTGATTCAATGATGTGAAACTCTATAAAGGATGCAGATGTTGCACTAGATATTACATCAAATAATCCACATGTCCTCTTTCTAGGGAATATGTGAATACAAGTCGACTGTTGTCAAAATCTACTCTAAATTCATTTGGATTCATTGATCTAAGTTGATTGAACGGTGGTTGGCCTGATTCCCTATCTCGCGTGTCAGTATGATATCCACTATCCATGTCAAAATGATTATCAAATAGTCATTAGTATGACATGTATGTCACGTCTCTTCTCTTTAGAGTGATTTTGAAAAACAAGTTGAGTGTTGTCCAAATCGGCTTGAAATATGTCTCGAGCCGTTAATCCTTGCTCATCCAATAGTAGTGGTGACATGTCATTTATTATATTAACACTTGCATCATCATATTAAATTATAATTATAATAT
The DNA here is from genome assembly GCA_028749045.1 of Cupressus sempervirens. NCBI lineage: Eukaryota > Viridiplantae > Streptophyta > Pinopsida > Cupressales > Cupressaceae > Cupressus > Cupressus sempervirens. The sequence goes on along the minus strand of CM053787.1, from coordinate 92,633,107 downwards.
TAATTATTATTACATTATAATAATAACAAGATTCTATTAACACTTGTGCATTTGTGCAATGTGCATTGAATTTCAAACTAAACCATTTACATTAACAAAATATTTATCTTATTTTATGCTTTTGACGATGCTTAAAAAATAATTAAGTTGGACCTAATACAATATAGTTAAATTATTCTAATTCATATAGCATACTTAAATTTTTAATTAAAAATTCATTACAATATGAATAGTTGAGCATTCTTATATAGCATATTTATTAGTTATTAGAGACTAGAGATGACATGTGTCTTTTTTCTAGTTGCATTTATAAAAATGGTTGAGCGTGCTCAACATTTGCCCGAAATCATCTCTGCTCATTGATCTAACTTGATCAAATGGTGCTACTATGAGCATAGTGATTTCACACTTGATCATGTTTGTCACGTGTCTTCTTTTCGGGGCTTATGGAAAAGCTAGTCGGTTGTTGCCGAATTTGGCCCAAAAATCATCTAAATTCGTTGATCTTTGTTCATTCAATGGTCATCACGGAATGACCTTTATAATATTACTAACATAGTTCTTAAATATATTATAATATTTTTAATTTTAAAAATGAAATATTTTTTCAATGATACTTTAAATTTGATTGTAAAATAAGCCTATCCAATGGAGAGTTAAATCTGATTGTAAAAGTAACTATTGATTATGTTCCGCATATTCTATTATTTTGTCCTGCTAGTGCTAAAATCAAATATTGAAGTAAGTGTCAAGTGATTTATTAATTAATTTTATTATTAAATGTGAAACCTCAATAAGTTAATTTTAATTCAATGTTAAATGTTATATTTTGTTTCTCAATAATTTAATAGAAAAATTGGAAAATGACAAAATATTGCATAAGTAAGCATAACAATTTTATACAATTTTATACGAAACTCCATAAATTTCATTGATATTCATTGTCACTTAAAAATTACAATTTGAGGTAGAGTCTAGACACATGTATAGTGATTGTAATTTGATGAAATAAAATAGAAAGTGAAACCAGACTTTAGGAGAAAACCCTAGTACTACTATACTAGTCATTGTAGAAAGAACAAGACTAGACTAAGGATGTGAATTCTTCTAGCCATGGTTTTCTCTATGCCACTTTGTCCAGGTTATACCATTTTCAAAGAAAATCCAAGCCAATTTGTGCCCATTTCTTATGGTGCTTCAACTACCTAGCAATCAAGCCCAATAGAAATGGTTGCTAGGCCACATTCTGGCCAAGTTCCAAAAGCTTGTGGATTTCACCTGCCCATGGGATCCCTGCCCCTAATTCCATGAGCAAAAATATCAATGTCATTTCCCAAATATTCTTCTTTAAAAGTCTTCCTCAAGAGAAATAAAATATCGACCCTTGCTTCTCCAAGGTCAAGCAGAGAGGCTAGAAAATGGAATGTAATGTCAGTGGTCACATGGTACCAATTCTCATTCTCCAAAATCTAACGCCCCATAACCATTTTCACAGCATGAATAATGAAGTTTACAGTAGTAGCAAGAACAACCTCATTGTAGATTGACAAGAGATTTTCATCAGGGACTTCACCTAGAAAGGCCTTTTGTTCCTCTTCCAATTTGCATGTTAGGTGAATAGGATGGGTCATCTTGATTATAGAGAAAGGCCTACCACTCTATGACCAAGTAAACCAAACCATAATTGAATGAGCACTAAAATTATACACCTATTACCAGATTATTGACTACCAAAAATGAGATGAGCAATGAAAAAAGAAGCAACTAAATTACCTATAAATAAGCTGAGTGGTTGAGAAATGGTCCTGACTCCTTACATATTTGTTCATCCAACTTCTAGTTCAATTGTTTTAAATTATTAAATCTTTGCAAATCTTCAACATAGATGCAAGTTCATGCCAAAATTTTTAATGGGTGCGAAGCCGATGGAAGAGGGAATGCCACTAATAGTGACACAACATGTATTTACTATCCACTACAAGTGGTATAGGCTGGAAGGAAATGTGTCACCATTTCGGAGACTTGAACAATGTCAAGGCTTCATTCAAGATGTTTGGCCCAAAATAAACCTTCAATCATTGATATATTATCATTCGATGAACGATAGTCTATAAATGGAGGTTACTTGTTACCAACTTATGTAGGAGATATGAAATGTTATTAGAAACATTTCCCAAAAAGCCATTACTGCATCAATCAATTTTTGGTTGCATGCGGCATGTGTGGTATGTACTATGTACTACTACTAACTAGTAAGAACTTATTAGAAAGTGAAATTATGATTTGCACAAATTTAGAAAGTAAATTTACGATAACTATAATATAACTAGATTGCAAAAAAACACCATGCCTGCTAAAATATCAAATGCCAATAAAAAGGGTCTTACTTTGCATTATACTCTTTGCATCTGCTTTATGTTTCATCTTCATATATATATATATATATATATATATATAGTATACCAATAGTAGTTGTGGTTTCCCTCAAAAAGGGAAGTGACAAAGCTTTGAACTGTTACATTTCAAATTCATACACTTTTGATAATATCTTTTAAAAAAAAAACCCTAACTAAACTAATGATTCTTCATGTAACACTTTTTTTATCCCTCAAAACATCCCAAAAGCATTGAAGTTCCATTTTTGTTGTTCCACCGCATTTGCAAATTGATCTTCAAAATTAGTAGGGTTGAGACCTATTTCAACAAACATCTCTTGAAGGTTCCTTTTCCTGCTCCTTTTTGAGCTCTTTGATGGTGTCCCTAGGATTCGCAGAGAGAACTTGCAAATCTGCAATAAGCCCAATAGTAAGATCACTTTGTTCCTCATCCTCCTCCATAGACAAATCTAGGTTGACAATAGGGCTTGGATTTTCATTCAACAATCTCTCTTCCACAGACAATCCCATTTTTGGCAACCAAGTACTTTTTTGATAATGACAACCACTGAGCAGGATGTTTGCAATTTAAAGAACATTTTTAAAACCAGATTTGACCATGCCATAAATGAAATAGGACATTCCACATATGTGTCATCCAGCCACATTTACCAATTCATTCTATATGTTTTTTCAATAGACAAGGAAAATTGCCTAATCAAATGTATATATTTTCCAATAAACAAGAAAAATTGCCTTACCAAATATATATTTTTTCTAGCAAACGGGAAAAATTGCCTAATGCAATATAGGTATAGGCTGATCTCCAACAAAAAAGTACCAAAGACAAAACAAAGTCAAACTTCTCTTTTCCAGATTCATGAAAACGTAGTGACTTTTTTCCAAATTTTTTGTTGTTTTCGACTACAAACTATGCAGATCATGAAGATCATACGCTGAAATTTTCAAAAAAATCCATGATATTTTTTATCTTTTGAAAATTGGTCAATAATGCATTTTTGTGGGAGGATAGTCACGTCCTGCAATATATATATTTTTTCAAATGAATGGGAAAAATCACCATATAAAATATATACCCTTTGTATCAAAATGGACAAAATTGCCTCGATTTTATGAAATCTTGTAATGATCAAAGAAAATTCACATCTAACATTAAACTTTTCATGACCTTGAAAAAAATTTCACCAACAAAAATTAATTTTCCCCCTGAAAGTAATGTTCTATTCACCACAAATTTATATATTTTTCAGGGAGGGGGTTTCTTAAAGTTATCCTTGTATCTGATTAAAGACAAAATATCCAAGGAGCTGCAAAGCATATTCTAGTCAGGGAGGATCAAGTGGATAAACTAGAACAACAATATGAATCCACAAACTCAGTTGCTTCATTAATCAAGTCAATCATTGTTACTCTCTAAATTGTAGTAGTGGAATAAATCTCTTAACAGAGTTGACTTAACAATCATTTTGTAAATCCTCTAACAAGGTGGAATTTCTAGATTGAAGTGTTCGAAGACCTCTAACAATGCCACTCCTAATAGGGTGACTTAAATCCTCTAATAGGGTCACACTTAACCATGTGTTTTGTAACCTTCAACATGGTTGGCTCCTAATAGGGCTCACTTCATAAGAGTGAAAAGTTATGACTAGTTTCATTAGTGGTTTTCCCAAATTGAGTTTCCATGTTAAATCTTGGTGTCTCATGTGTTCATGCTATTTTCTTAATGCCTTATGTTTCTATCCTTTTTAATTCACATCTTTCATATTCTTCTTATTCCAAAATTCAATCCACAACTTGACCTTTCATATATATGAAACCTAATATCAAGTCTACTTGAATACCCTTTCAAAAAAATATTTAACATCCATTAGGTAAGCTTGTATTAACCATTAAATTAACAAAAGTAATTTTTTGTCAGTCTGCTAACATTGAAATGAGTCACTTAGTTAATATTGAATTCCTTTAGAACCTAACTTGATTAATACTAGCACCCTTCATTGACTGACCTAACTCAGTTTGCACTGACTTTCTTCGATGACCAACTGAACTTGGTTCCTTCTGAATTTAGCTTGGTTGATATAGGAGTCTTCTTTAGTGCTCGACTAAGTTCGGTTAATACTAGTTGTGTTGGTTAGAGTGTGACATTTGTGTAATATCAGTGACTATATACAATTGAATAATTGTTTTCAACAATATCCCTCTTTGGAATTAATGGAAACACAACATGTCATTATGCAAAGACAGCTTTGGATCAAATATCCTTATTTTGAATCTGATTCTTCATCCATGAGAACTCCCTATGAGATTCTCTCTCTGACATCTTATTTTCAGACTCAGTTTGAACCAACTATCCCTCTTGCTTTTATACAAGTCTAATATTTTCCTTTGATTCTTTGATATGACATCAATATCTCCCTCTTTGACATCAAATGCCAAAGACTTTATACAGTGAATTTTCAATGTACCTGATGTACTAATTCATATGCAATTTTCTCTAAAATTCTTGCATCAACTTGATAGTTTGTTAATGAAGCTCTATTGATGCATCACTAATCTATACTCTAGTGAGAATCAGATAGTTGAATGACCCCTATCTTACCTCTTAGATATAAAAATGCATCCTTAGGTAATGACTTGGTGAATATGTCACCAACCCACTCCTTGGTGTTTACATATTCTAATCTTACTTCTTTATCTTGAACTAATTCCCTTAGAAAATAATACTTGATTGCAATGTGTTTTGTCTTAGTGTGGATCACTGGATTCTTGGATATGTTGATTGCACTTGTATTATCACAATAGATAACCATTGGGTCCTTCATTTCTTCCTTAATTTCTAACAATAATAGCTTAATCCAAATTATGTTTTAACAATTAACTGCTACAACAACATACTCTACCTTTGTTATAGACTGAGAGATGCAATTTAGCTTCTTACTTGTCCATGATACTAACCTCTCTCCAAGAAAGAATGCTTCTCCAATGGTGCTTTTCCTATCATCAATGCTTCTAACCTAATGAGCATTAGGAAAGGATTTCAACTCAAAGTTTCCTCCTTTCTTCTACCATAAACTATAGTCTTTAGTGCCTTTTAGATATCTCATAATTATTTTGACTTCCATCATACAATATTGTCTAGGATTTGTAGAAAATCTTGCAACTATATCAACTGCTAATGCAATATTAGGACTTGTGTGTACCATATAGTGAAGTTTCCTAATCATGGACCTATAGGTCATATGATTTACCTCCTTTGAATAATAATTCTTGGTTAGTTTGTGTCCAGTAGACATAGGTTTTCCAACTGGTTAGAATCTTAATTCCATTCTAAAGGTCTTCAATATTTCCTTGATGTATTATAATCCATGAAATCATTGAATCACTAAAACATGCATTTTGTTTTACTCCATATGTATTATCGTAAGCCATAGGTTTTTTTGAAACTTTTTAAGGACCTTACTTATGAGGTATGAAAATTATTTTTTTAGTCACTGAGTATTAATATCCTACCTTAAAAGATTATTTAATTGCCAAAAATTAATTCACAACTAATATCAAAAAATAACACAACTACAACTTCACCAAAAAAATATAGAAAAAGAAATAAGCAACACAATATTTTGGATGAATTGCCCCAATGAAAAACCCCTTAGGGAAAAATAATTCTATAGATGAGGAATTATATTAGAATTCAGTAAATTGAGAGATACATAAAATGCTTGCCTCTTATTGGCAGAGCTTTGACAATCTCCCAATATGTCCCATTGATATTCCCCCACTGCTATCCCTAAGCTATCATTGAGCCCTAACTAACATTGTAAGACTATTTTCTATCACTTAAATTACTTCTCAAGCTTGTTCTCCAAATTCTCCAGACCCTTTGTGTTGTGATGTGGAGCCTAATCAGAATTGGAGGTTTATTCGGCATGGTTTTCTCCCCATATTATTTCTACGAGGGTTTGAGGGCAGCACCACCAAGACGGGGTCAAGTGTCATTGCCCCAAAAATGCCCTTATATTTTACAAGGCATTGGCTACTATTTTTCCTATTAGACAACTTATTCTAGCCCTAATTGTGTAAGCAATAAAAGCTTGTATAAAAAGGCTTAGGGTCAGGGATTTCATAATGTAATGGTGATATTGTATCTTCTTGTGGCGGTATTGAGTTGTAAGGGATTGTGGATTGTAATCACTGGATAATAATAATATTGGACTTGCTATTAGTGGACATAGTCCAGGGATTAGGTGAACCACATTAAATCTTGGTGTCTTGTGTTCTCTTCTATGTGATCTAATATTTTATGATATTGGTTATATTTACATATAACTATTATTTCTATTTGAGGTTAATCCTAACAAGTGGTTACAAAGCCAGATGGTTGTCATTTTTTTTAGTGATCCTTTGTAGGAAGGTCTCAAAGTTGAGTGGGAGCGATGACATATGAGGGTAAGCTAAAGGTGGAGAAGTTTAATGGGCAGAACGTTCAATTATGGAAGATGCAAATGGAGGAGTATCTTTATTAGAAGTTATGGAAGCCATTGGAAGGAAAATTCAAGAAACAAGGAACTATTATAGATGAGGACTAGAAGATTTTAGATAGAAAGGCATTTTGAAGCATTCAATTATGCTTGGCAGCATAAGTGAAATTTAATATTACAAAAGTAAAGATGACGGAAGAGTTGATGCAAACCCTAATGAAACTATATGAAAAGCCTTCTGCTTCAAACAAGGTATTTCTAATGAAACATTTATTTAATATGAAGATGACAGAAGGTGGATCTGTTGCAGATCATTTAAATGAGTTTAATACTATTACTAGTTAGTTATCTTTTGTGCATATCAATTTTGATGAAGAAATTAGGGCTCTCTTGATTTTGTGTTCTTTTCCTGAAAGCTGGAATAGCTTGGTAATGGCTGTGAGTAATTTTGTTTTTGGATCTAATACCCTAAAATTTGATGATGTGATTCATGATATTCTAAGTGAGGAAACTCATAGGAAAACCTTAGGTAGATCTACATTAGGAAGTGCTTTGAATGCACAAAGTAGAGGCAGAATGATTGAGAGAGGAAATAATTTTGAAAATTGTGGGAAATCAAGAGGAAAGTCAAAGGGGAAGAGGTCTCAATCCAAAGGCTCAAGAGATTGTTGGTACTGTGGTAAACCAGGGCATAAGAAGAAAGATTGTTGGACTCAAAAGAACAATGGAGGAGATAAACTAGAAGGGAACAAGGAGGCAAATGTGGTAAGTAACAAATTTGACAAGGATTCTTTGCTTCTTTTTTTAGAAGTATTGATGATTTATGGGTTCTGGATTCTGGTGCTTCATTTCATGCTACACCTCATAGAGGTTATTTTATTGATTATTTCCAAGGGGATTTTGGGCTTGTTTATTTGGAGGATAATGAACCTTGTTAGATTTTTAGAAAGAGAAAAATTAAGATTAAGTTGTAGAATGAGAATCATTGGTTACTACATGAGGTAAGATATGTCATAAGGCTGAGTAGGAATTTAATTTCAATAGGGCAACTCAGTGATGAGGGTTGTGTAATTATTTCTAATGATAAAAATTGGAAGGTTTCAAAAGGTTCCCTTGTAGTAGAAAAAGGTGTAAAGGTAGGCACCTTATATCTTTGTACAAGTCGTATTGTTCCTTCTACTTTGATTGTTTCAGAGAAAAATGAATGTTCAGGAATAGTTGTTGCAGTTGAGCAGGGAGAACAAATAACTGCTATAGATTCTAATACAACATTGTGGCACAAATGAATTGGGCACATGAGTGAGAAAGGTATGAAATTAATTCATTCAAAGAAAGTTTTACCAGGTCTAAAATGTGTTAATATGGATTTCTATGAAAGTTGTGTCTATGGAAAACAAAAGAGAGTGAGTTTTGTGAAGACTGGGAAGGAAAAGAAAAGTGAAAGGTTAGAGCTCATACACACAAATTTATGGGGACCAGATTAGGTATCTTCCCTTAGTGGCTCTCATTATTATGTAACATTTATTGATGATGCAACTAGAAAAGTATGGCTTTATTTCCTTAGATAGAAATCTAATGTATTTCAAACTTTTAAGAAATGGAAATGCTTGGTTGAAAATGAGACCGGTAAGAAATTAAAATGTCTTAGATCTAATAATGGTGGTGACTATTGTAGTCATAAATTTGAATATTATTGCTCCACTAATGGTATTCATAGACAAAAAATTGTTCCAAGGACTCCACAAGAAAATGGAGTGGTTGAATGCATGAACAAGACTATAATGGAGCGTGCAAGAAGCATGAGGTTGCATGTTGGGTTACCCTTAAACATGTGGGTGGACGCTATCAATACTATTGTATATTTGATTAATAGAGGTCCCTCTACTCCTTTGGGTTGTGATATTTTAGAGGAAGCATGTACTGGTAAGAAGATAACTTATTCTTTTCTCAAAACCTTCTACTGTGAAGCTATTGCTCATATAGATTTTGAAAATAGAACCAAGCTGGAAGCTAAGTCAAAGAAATGTGAATTTTTTGCATATGACATTAATGAATTTGGTTATAGGCTTTGGAATTTTGTAAATTATTAAATTTTGAGAATCAGGGATGACATATTCAATGAGAAAGTGTTGTACACAGATCTATTGTAGCAACACGAGAAGAAAGAAGATGATTATGTAGTGTTCGATGATACTCAAAAAGGTGATGTTTCAGTAGTTCCTCATGGTCTGCAAAAAACGCAACCACAAATACCACACACACCAGTGAATGTTAGAAGATCAACAAGGATAAGTAGACCTCCAGAACGATTTTCTCCTTCCTTGTATTCTATTTTACTTACTGATGCCGGTGAACTTGAATGTTATGATGAAGCTGTGCAGGTGGATACAAAGATTCAATGGAAATTTGCAATGAAAGACAAAATGGACTCTTTGAAGAAAAATAAGACATGGGATTTATGCAAGTTGCCTATAGGTAAAAGGGCTTTATAGAATAAATGGTTTTATACATTGAATGAAGAGGATGGAGGTAAGAAAAGATTTAAAGCTAGGTTAGTGGTAACAGGATTTACACAAAAAAAAGGTATTGATTTTGATGAGATATTTTCTCCTATTGTTAAAATGACTTTTATTTGCACTGTTTTAAGTATTGTGGCTACTAAAGATTTGCATTTGGAGCAGCTTGATGTTAAAATAATCTTTCTTCATGGTGATTTTGATGAAGAGATATAAATGGCACAACCATAGGGATTTGAGGTCAAAGGTAAGGAGAACTTAGTGTCCAGATTGAAAAAAAGTTTATATGGCTTGAAGCAAGCACCTCGACAATGGTATGTAAAATTTGACAGGTTTATGCATGAGCATGGATATAACAGGTGTCACTCAGATCATTGTGTTTATTTTAAGAGGTTGGATGTGTTGCCCCACTTTTGACCCTGTACCCATTTTGCAAAAGTGGAGAAGTTTGTGTCTTAGTTTGGTCTAGGTATGTCTAGGTCTAGTCTTTTCCCATTAGATGAAGAGATTCTCCATTGGATTTCTCATCTATTCCTTCTTTTATATTTCATGGCTGGGTGGATTTTCTCCTTGATGTTGTGTGGGTAGCTTAGTACCTAATTCGATGGAGATTCTTGCATTTCATGAAGTTATTCACAAAACTGGACTTGTTTCCAACTCATCTTATTTTTCCCATGAAAGAATGAAGCTTGCATAAAATTAGAAATGACCTTCTCCTCAGCGGGTTTTCAACCCATGAAGGCAATTTCCCACAGCGGTTAACAAAAATGAGGTCTACAAATCAAGGTAAGAAGATAAGGAGTCATTTTATGGAAAATCCTTGTTTTCATTGTAGTATTTTACCTTGAGAAACACTTGGGATTCATCTTGATGCACGAAATCATCTAAAGTGGAAAACCTAAAGTTAACTTCTTCTCGGCGAGTTTTCAACCCATGAAGTCTATTTTCTGCCAAGAGCAATTGTGAAGGAAAGAGGCAAAGAAGTGGGCCCCCTTTCAACTTTCATAGTCCTTTTGTGAATTTTTCAAACCCAGAGAAATGGTTAACTCAAGAGTTAGAATGTAAATAAAGCTTGAGCAGAAAATTAAAGATCTCCTTCTCCTCAACGAGTTTTCAACCCATTAGGGCAATTTTCTACATTCACAAAGAGATAAACTTTTAAAGTAGACTAAGCTCACAAATTACACATGAGGCATCCCTAGATGTTAATGGAAATAATCTAACCACTCTTGGAAAGGTATATTGGGCAGAAATCAAGTTAAGTGGGTATTTACTTATGGAGTACTCTATTCTTAATTTTCTGAAACTAAATGAAAAACAAAAACATAAGTGTGTAAGGAAGGAAAGTTACTATTAAGCCAATGAAAATAGTGAAAAGACACTAAAATGTCTATTAGAAACTCTCACATTTACTGATTCAATGGACTTATCCTTAAATTTATTTGTGTGGCATGAATCTGAAAGATTAATGGGTGAATTGGGATTTCTATATAGAGGGAAACATAACAGTCTTCCAAATTACCACTTTTTCTTGAACTATTATGTTGTTGAATTGTACAACATTTTCAAATCTCTTATATTTGCAAATTCTATCCTTTGCGTTTCATTCAAGTTCAAAGCTTCAATTCACTTCTTCCTTAGATAAAATGACAACCAAATTTGTTGGATTTGATGGACTTAATGGAATCAAATCCACATTGTAGAGTTTCATAGATACATTTCTCTGTTTGTATGACATGCAAGATTTTCAAAGGAGATTGAGGTTGGAGCCAATTCATCCTATAATCGAGAAGCTCAAAGGAAGTGGGCTAGTGGAGGCAACTGGGTTTTTGGTGGTAGTTAAAGCTCCTGAATTGATTTTTGAATGCATAAATCACTACAACCCTGATACCAGGAAAATTCGGTTGCCTGATCATACAATTCTAATCTCTATTGATAGGAAAACTATGGTGAATTGCCTTTGAGTTCTAGAATGGGAAGAGTTTTTTGAGTTGATAGTAGGAGGAGAAATGTTTGAGTTCTCCTTGAAGAAAATACTGTGGAAAAAATAAATTATGAGATCCTCGTTTCAAAAGCCACGGGGCGCCAAGAGTAAGGTTCCTAAAATTCTATTTGAAACTGATCTCAAGCCTGAGATCATAGATATTTTGGTTCTCTTGCACAAATTGAAAGGTGAGGTAGAAGCACTCAATTTTGTTGAATAATATTTATTTCTAGTACAAATATGTTGATTGGGCACATGAGGTAAGTGAGCATTTGTCCAGAGTTCGTAGCATTGTCAAGTTTTACAACACCTTTTATATGTCTTCTTTTTTGATTTATATGCTAGCTTCTCTACAATTATGGCTAGGCATTCCTAGAATAGAGAACTTTCTCGATGATGTGAAAAGCTATGAGTTCTATCCATGTTTACAATTGCAAAATAGTTATGCAGAATATGTAAAGGTTAATGATGCATTTATGATGAAAATTTGCAAGTAACTCCAAGGATGCCTGGAAAAGACGTTCAGCCTGGAGGCAATGGAAACTATTAGTCAGTTTGGTAGCTACTTTATCCAGTTCTCATCCTTCTCATATTTGTGTCTTTCAACTTTTGATGGATTTCCTTTGAAGCTGCCCAGGTATCCAAGTGATATGATCATGCTGATAGAGATCGTGAGGTAGGTGATCCAGGTGGACGTGTTGAGCATAAGCTTGAAGAATAAAGGGTATGAATTACCTATGGAGTTTGGAGCTTACAGTTATGAGTCTCATTCTGATGCAAAAAATATGCTCAAAGCATTTGAGATTAAGTACAAGTTGGAAGAGTATGAGGTCGTGAGACCTATGTTCAACCCAAATGGGTACGCAAGAGAGGTGTTGCAAATTGGGAGCATGAACAAAAATGTTACCATTATCAAAGACTATTGGGCAGATTGTAGAGATGAGCTTGAAAGTAGAGATTGTGCTTTCACTAGACTTACAGTGAAGAAAATTAAAACATATGGTATTAACTTTGATGTAGAAGGCTTAGAAGATGATAGCCAAAATATGTATAGTAATACATATTTAACTAAGTTAAGGGGGATTCATATTAGTTCAGAGCCTTATGTAGATGTTGAGGAGAATTTTGATATCATGATGGCCAAGATCATCAAGAGAATGGGGAAATGGGTTGAATGGACAACCAAGAGGAGCCAGAGCAAAGGTGTAGCCACTCAAGCTTCTCCAGTAGCTGCAACACCTTTCTCATCTTAGAGTGCTACACCAAGCATAACAATAGCTACTACTCAAGGGCTACCTCAACCTTCAGGTGGAGATGATCAACCTCCAAACAAGAATGCCCCCATAGCCAAGAACTATCATGATGGTTCCCTCCTAGTAATTGGAACCCAGACTGGTGCTGAGGAAAAGAAGATGGAGGAACCAAAGGATAACATGACCACCTCTATTCCATCCCCCCATGTCACAACAGTTCCATCACCTCATGTTTCTCCAATTCCTTCTCCCCATACTACTCTAGTTCCCTCTCCTCATCATAGTCCCGTTTCGCCAACAAGTGCTACTCTTCTGCAACCAAGTGGCTCTTCAATATAGATAGTAGACTTAGGGGATGGAAAGAGTAGTAGTAGTGAGTCTACTGAGTTAGATGAGGTAGTGAAGAAAACTCCAGAATTAGAAAATGGCTAGACTTCTTCTAAGCTCATCTTTCAAGATCCAAAGAATCCCTTCTCTTCAACTGTTGTGACAATAACTCTAGTTAAGAAGAATATGTTCAATATAGAATCACTTGGGACGGCCTCAAAGGTGATAGGTAAAGACTCCTGGTTGGAAGATACTCTGGAAAGGAAGAGTAAAAGAAAGGATGAAAGTAATTCTGCCAAAGATATTGTATCTCTCATGGTTCATTCTGGATCTGCATTGGCAAAAGTAAAGAAGCAGAAAACCTTGTCTATACTTGGGCAAGATCAAAAAATAGGGCACCTAACAATGGAGATAGCCAAGCCTAACAAAGGAGGAAGGATTGAAGACATGACTGTTGATGATTTTACTTTGCACTATGTGGACCTTGGAGAAGCTAGGCATGACACTAAAGTTGGCTTGTTTAAGTCAACCAATGAGGTGATTGAGGGACACTTAGAAAGTTTGAAGTTGTCCAAGACCAAAATGAAGGCTAAGATAGAAGAATTGAACAGGTTCATCAAATAATTAGTCAGTCCATTGGTAGCCATCTCTGGAGTATCAGTGACCCAAAATCCTACTACTGTTGAGGTTTAAGCCCTCATCTCTCAACTCCAAGAAGATAGGAATTTTTGTCAAATTGGTAAAGAATGGATTGAGAAGCTCAAATTAGAAGGAGCCACTATTGTAGAGAAAGTTGGTAATGTTATCCTAAGGTTGGAAATAGAAAAAGATAAATCATATCAAATAGCAATACTTTTTCTGGAGAAAGGGTGAAGTGTGATGATTGCATCTCCCTCTTGAAGATGATCAGCTAGATGAAGGCCAAGGAAGTGGTTGAAGCAAAAATCTTGTGAAAGGGAGATGAACCTCTGTTCGAGTGGCTTCAAAGCATGTATTTTAAAATTGAGATGATCCAGTCCATAGAGAAACATAGGACAAGGTGAAGAAGACACAAGACAAATCATTTGAACTTATGAGGGGATTACATACAAACTCAGAGATTAGTGCCCAAGGAAAAGAACTCATTGGGATCAATTTCATGAAAGAGAACTTTTCCAAGTTTATGAATAGTCTATTTGATGTATCTTCTAGTAGTCAAAATAGGGTTACTGAACTCTAGTCACTCAAGAGATACATACACATGGCCATAGAAGAACTGCCAAATCAATTAAATGCTATGAAGGATTTGGCTAGAGAGCATTCCAAATGGCTCTTAAGGTATACCAATATACACATGCCTAGGCATGAAGAGCTCATCCCGATCATAGTTGTTGTCAAGGCTTATAGAGCAAAAGAAAAAAAGGGGAAGAAGTCAACGTGATTCACATTTTGCCTCCTTTTTTGTTTTATTATGTAATTATTGTAATATGACAAATTGGTGCTTTACCATTTGTCATTTTTGAGAAGATGAACCGATTAAACTTCCATTGTAACAATTACCTCAAAATTGTAAATGTATGAGGTTGAAAGATTAATAAAAGGTCGGCAAATTTTTGGTGTGAAGTACTTTTTGTTGCAGAGACAATTGAATGGTATTTGATATCAATTATTTTCTATTCTAGTTTCTATTAGATTTAGTCTTATGTTTTGTCTTTTGTTTGAGTTGAAATGAGAAAAGAACAAAGTTTCACTTCCCTATTTCAAAGCAATGAATGAATGTGATAGGTAGTGTCATTGTTCATTCAAATAGAAATCCCTTCAGCATTCTTTGTTTGTTAATCATAGTTCAAATTCAGATTAATTTAGCTCCATACTAGTTATTACTCAGTTAAGTTTTGTGAATTTGTAAGATGTGTGGATTCATAAACTTGTTTAGATATTCAAAAAAAATTATTTGCCTGAGTTAGATTCTATTTAGGTCTAGCTTGGTTTTAGCTCTTCTATTCTCAAGTCAAGAGCATACCCCAAATTAGTTTAGGAGAAAAACATAACTCATTGCAAATCTATTTTAGGGAGTTGTACCTACCAATTTAGAGAAAATCCAATTCATCCATAAGTGGCTTTTCAACTATTTGTAACCAGATATTTTTCCAAGTTTGGGCATTTGAGAGTTATAATTAAAAAGAACAAATTTGTTTACCAATAGATTTTTGCTGACATTGTTGGGGTTATGAATACTCACTTGACCAAAAAGCCTATGTCATGAGGAAAAATAATACTACCTCATGAAAATATTATTCTAGTGCTCCAACCTAACCTTGGTTTTCAATATGATCAAGAAGACATAATTTCATCCCTTAATACATTTGTTTGGAGAGATAGGAGGAACGCTCAACATTATAAGAACGCTAGTCAAATATTGGAAGAAGAAGAAAGAAGAGCTGAAGCTTTGGAAAGAGTTGTCCAAAGGAGGGACATCGAAAGAGTGCAAGGACAATTGAGACAAGCACCTCAAAGAAAAAATTAACTTAGCATCCTAGAACAAACAAGGTTCCTCAAAAGTACCAAGGAACAGGGTGGGTAAGACCCTATTTTTGATAAACTTACAGAGCTTGTTTTTCCCATCTTAAATGTTCCAAAGTGGAAAGGTGAAAAGAAAAGTCAGAGTAGACCACCTTCCCCTATTAGGAATCAAGACACTAGTACTTCGCACACTACCTATTAGATATTGGCCTTGCATCGAATTACTGCTCCCCCAGTTGTTAATTTCCCACCATACATTGCCAGAACAATCATCGTTGCTCCATGGGCTACAACAACATGACCACTAGCGTTAACAACTTATCATCCACTCTCAGCCAGTTCAAGGAAGAATTTCCCAAAATTTTCATGAGATGGGAAGGTTACTACAGATGAACACATTAAAGCCTTCTTTGTAGCTACACACATATTAGGAGTTGGACATGGAGATGTTGTTGTAAGATTATTTGTGGAATTTACCTTAATAGAAGGTGTAGAAAATTGGTTCTATCATTTAAATGATAGCTCAATTATTGATTGGGATACAATGAGAACATAATTTGAGACAAGGTTTAAAATTGCGGAAGATGAACATGCCTTGTTAACACAGTTGACTTCAATTAAAAAGAAATCCACTATGAGTATGAGAGATTTTGTTGCTAAGTTCAATAAGATCATTAGTAGAATTCCAACTGCTAATAGACCTACAGCCAGTAATTTGAAAACCTTCTTTATAAGTGCGATGCCCCTAGACATCAATTATGACTTGAGAAGAGCACATCCCACAGATTTAGTAGACTCACAAAAGAAGGCAATTGAATTTGAAGATGATTTGATTTTGGCAAGAAAATGGAAGTGAGAGCTTCAAACTAAAGGAAGTTTTAGTAATACCACATCATCTAATGAAATGATCGAAAAATTGTCGAATGAATTGATAGCAGTAAAAAGCCAATTACCTGGATTCAATAATTCCTATCAACAAAATTATCAAAACTTGCTAGGAAGGAGTAATGATGGAAAATATTTGTAGCTTACCAGCTCACAACCCAGGTTGAAAATTGAGGTAGCACCAAAGAAAGGAAATGTGTGCGTCTTTCATTTGACAACAGATCATGATAGTGAGAGCTTTCTAGAAACTGCCTGTATGATGTAGTTATTATCCACCAATGAGCTGAACATTGGAACCCCTAGCCCAGAATCAAATTCATACTCAAATGGTGACTCTAGAAATTTATTTTTAGAATATGAGTCAGATTTTGAATCAAAAGGTGAATTCTATGCAACTATTGATGGAACTTCTTACATAATGTTGATTCAAGGTCAAAGGCAAAAGAATCAATCCCCCAGTCATGCTCACAAAAATGATCCTAGCACTTCAGCAAGTAATGTTCATATTGATCAAGGAGTATTCACTTCACAAATAGGTAAGGACAAAATGTCTTTTGATTTCATCCAATTTTGTGAAGAATCAAAGATTCAAATTTCCCCCATAGACTATTTGAAGTCTCATCCCTCTGAATTAAAAAGATTAGTAGATAGATGTAAAGGGAATACCTTAGATTTGAATCATAATGTGACGATTGGAAAAAATGATGAAACATTAACATCTAATTTGTTTAGCCAAGAGGATTCTACTATTTTAGCAACCTCTCCTAGACAAAAACATGACCCATTTTATATTTCACTATATATCAATGGTTACAAACTAAGTAATTGCATAATAGATTCAGGTGCATCAAACAATGTTATGTCTTATTCTATGGCTAAAGCTCTAGGCCTTAATCTCACTAAGGTACATGGAAGATGTTATTCCATGGATGCCAAATAGTTTCATTTGCTGGGGCAAATCAAAGATGCTCAAGTAGCCTTGGCTTCACACCCAAAGAAGAATCTCTTATTGAAAATTCTAGTAGCAGATATTCTAGCAAGCTATGGACTTCTTTTAAGTAGGAGTTTTTGCTGAGACTTAGGAGGAGAAATTAAGCTGGACTAGTCCCAAGCAATCATACCTATCAGGAATAAGAAAGTTAAGTTATTAGAACCCGAAGAAAAGGAAAAATTCACGGTTCTAAAATCGAATGATCCTAAAGCCTAGATCCTCTATCAAGAGCTATAGTTTGGCAACTACATGTTATTTACTGAAGAGGCTCTAGATAAACAAAGAGATGAAGATCAAAACAAAGGAATTCTGAATGGGTAGAAAGATGTAACATGCATATGGACACTTGAATTTGATGGAAGTTGTGCCTCCTAGGGGTCTGGTGCAGGTGTAGTGTTGATACGCCCTAAGGGAGAACTTGAGCACTTGGCTTTCAAATTAGAATTCAAAAATATGAAAAATACTGCAGAATATGAGGCTTTGTTATTGGGGATAATATCAGAAAAAGAAAGAGGAGTAAAGATCCTAAGAGCTTGGGGTGATGCATAACTCATAGTCAGAAAAATTAAAGGACAATATTCTAGGAAAAATCATAGGACAATATTCTCTAGCAGTTTCTGCTTCTTTGCTACTACCTCATCTAGAATTCAAGGATAAGAAATACCAAATTGAAATTTTGTATCAAGCTTCTATTCCAAACAATGTAGAATCTTGGAAAGTTTTTGAACATGACAAGAGCTTACAACTATTCCTAGAGAATGGAAAATCCAGTTCTGCACATGAATCCAAAAATGATAATCATGAAAGTTCTAATGTTGAGAAGAATCAAGATGATAAAGTTCAACTACAAGGTAATATCATTCCCCCATACTTTGTACCCCTAGAAAGATTGTTTAATAGACATGATGCCTACATAAAGTAGAAGAGGGTAGAAAGTGGACCTACCACCAGAGAGTGTGAGGGGGTATATATCGGAGACACCCATGATCCTAAAATGATCAACATTGGAAAATGATGTTCGCCTAAAGAAAAGGAAGCTGGGAAATGACTCTTCATAGAATGTAGGGATGTTTTTTCTTGGAGTTATGAACATCTAAAAAGCTATCAAGGTGGGGAAGTAAAACATCAAATTCCATTCAAA
Source organism: Cupressus sempervirens (assembly GCA_028749045.1). Lineage (NCBI taxonomy): Eukaryota > Viridiplantae > Streptophyta > Pinopsida > Cupressales > Cupressaceae > Cupressus > Cupressus sempervirens. The sequence continues at coordinate 92,614,634 of CM053787.1, read as the reverse complement.
CCTGATGCGATTCCTTTTCGGCAAAAACAAAGGAATTATAATCCTAAGGTTGCAGATGCCATTTTTTGGGAGGTAGATAAAATGTTGAAAGAAAGAATCATCTACCCCATCCATCACTCTACCTGGGTAGCTAACATAGTACCAATCAGAAAGAAGAATGGAGAAATAAGGATTTGTGTTGATTTCCTCAATTTGAACCAAGTGTCCTTGAAGGATAATTTTGCTCTCCCAAATATGGATTACTTAGTGCAAATAGTGGCTAGATCTAAAATGATCTTCATGCTTGACAGGTTTTTAGGTTACAATCAAGTTGAGGTAGATGAGAAAGACCAACATAAGATAGTATTTACCACTCCTTGGGGTACGTTTTCATATCATAGAATGCCCTTTGGGCTCATCAATTTTGGTGCCACATTCCAGAGATGTACGAGCAAAATGTTTGTTGATATGAAGGATTGGATTATAGTTATATATTTAGATGACTTCATTGTGTTTTCAAAAAAGAGAAAAGACCACATGGAAGATTTAAGGAAAGTCTTACAAAGATGTCGAGAACTTGGAATCTCACTCAATCTAAAGAAATCAATTTTTTGTGTGACAAAGGGTAAGCTCCTTGGTCATATAGTGTCTCAGGAAGGCATTAGAATTGATCCTAACTGAGTGGAGGTCATTCAAAGGTTAGGTTTTCCTTCAAATAAAACAAGGGTTAAGTCATTCTTTGGGCAAGTGAATTTCCTCAGGAGGTTTGTATTGGATTTTGTAGAAACAACTAAACATATTGTGGACATGATGAAGGGAAAGTCTTATTTCAAATGGAAAGAAGCAGGAAGGCAGGCCTTTTAGAATATAAAGACTACTATTGCTAATGCCCCAGTTTGAGTCACTCGAATTATAAGTGAGATTTCTTCATCTACTATTATGCTTCTGAACATACTTTATTGGCAAGACAATGATGAAGGGGTACAAGCCCCAATAGCTTTCATGAACATACCCCTAAAAAATCATGAATTGAAATACTCCCAGATTGAGAAGCATGCTTTTGTAGTGGTCAAAGCACTTAAATTTTTTTTAGTTCTATGTCTTGCATTCGCATTCTATTGTTTATGTTTCAGATGTAGCAGTGAAAAGTGTGTTGACACAACAGGATGTAGATTGTAATGCCAGAGGAGCATGGATAGCAAAGACACAAGAATATGATTTAGAAAACAAGCCTACAAAGCTAGTAAGGGGTAATGCTTTTTGTAAAACAATTGCAAAAAATAAGATCACTGGAGAATCAGAAGAATTAAGTGAAAAACAACTAGTATTAGTAGTAGGTCTTCATGATTCATGGTTTGAAAATATTTCTTATCTATTAACATATGGAGAATTTCCAGAGGGCCTAAATGCAAAACAAAGAAGGGATCTTAAATTGAAGCAGCTAAGTATGTAATTTGCGAAGGCAAATTTTTTAAAAAGGTTATTGATGGCACTTTTCTCAGATGTGTGGAAAAGCAACAACAAGAAAAATTGTGGAAAACTTTTCATGATGAAGCTCGTGGAGGGAATTTTTCATCCTCATTCATAGCTTTCAAAATATTGAGACAGTGCTATTACTGGCTCGAAATGTTCAATGATGCTTATTCTTGAGTGGCAAAGTGTGAAAAGTGCAAGATGTTCATTGGGCATCCTCAATTAGCTGCTCTACCATTAAGGCTCGTCATCATTAAAGGACCTTTTCAACAATGGGGTCTTGATTTTATTGGTCCGATTGGTCCAACATCTAGTGTCAGTCATCAATACGTGATAACTACAACTGATTATTTCACTAAGTGGGTGGAAGCCAAAGCAACCAAGAAAACTACTTCCGAAGTAGTGTGTGAATTCATCAAGGAGAACATACTGGTTAGGTTTGGTGTTCCTATCAAATTAGTGATGGATAATGCAACCTACTTCTCCTCGATTGAGATCACTAATTTTTGATTTGAGTATGGAATCACTATTAGTCATTCATCTGATTATTTCCCACAAGGAAATGGTCAAGCTAAGTCTAGTAACAATAATTTGATAAACATTGTCAAGAAACTGGTCTCGGACAATCAAAAGACTTGGCACAAGAGAATTCATGAGGCACCGTGGGTAGATAGGTTGACACCTAAAAGAGAAATTTGCATATCTCCTTTTGAATTAGTATATGGAATTGAAGCTAACCTCCCATTACCTTTGGAATTTCCCACAAGAAAACTTAGAACAATGATTGAAGATGATATTTATAAAGATGGTTTAGAAAAGAGAATTTTGTAATTAAGCAAGCTCGAGGAGGAAAGACAAGAAATCATGGACCACATCACACAACATCAGATGCGGGTTAAAGATCTATCTGATAAGAAGGAAAGACCATGGAAATTCATGGTAGGAGACAATGTGTTACTCTAGGATAAGCGAAGTGCTCCAAAGGGTATGCATAAAAAGTTTGATACCTTGTGGAAAGATCCGTTCAAAATTAATCAAGCATTTGAGAATAATTCATTCAAAATGGCTTATCAAGGTGGAAAAGTGCTACCTCTGACATATAATGGTTAGGATTTGAAGCTTTATCAAATTGTAAATTGAGAGTAGGTAATCCCTATATTGTATTATAGTTAGGTTTAGTTTCAGTCTATTTTTTTTCTAGTTAGTCTCTTTTCCTTGCTTTTGTTGTCTTGTTCTTTTCCTCATTTTTGTTTTGCTATGTTGCCACCTTTTATTTTCTTTGTAAAACCAAAGATTATGAGTTCCTTACTTGGGTATGCTCTACCCAAGTCTCCAGTTAGAGCCAGTTGTTGCCCCACTTTTGACCCTGTACCCATTTTGTAAAAGCGGAGAAGTCTGTGTCTTAGTTTGGTCTAGGTATGTCCAAGTCTAGTCTTTTCTCCTTAGGTGAAGAGATTCTCCATTGAATTTCCCATCTTTTCCTTCTTTCAAATTTCATGGCTAGGTGGGTTTCTTCCTTGATGTCGTGCGGGTAGATTATTACCTAATTCGATAGAGATTCTTGCATTTCATGAAGTTATTCACAAAACTGGACTTGTTTCTGACTCATCTTATTTTTCCCATGAAAGAATGAAGCTTGCGAAAAATTAGAAATGATCTTCTCCTCTACAGGTTTTCAACCCATGAAGGCGATTTCCCGTAGTGGTTAACAAATGAGGTCTACGAATCAAGGTAAGAAGATAACAAGTCATTTTATGGAAAATCCTTGTTTTCATTGTAGTATTTTACCTTGAGAAACACTTGGGATTCATTTTGATGCCCAAAATCATCTAAAGCGGAAAACTCAAAGTTGACTTCTTCTTGACGGGTTTTCAACCCATGAAGTCTATTTTTTGCCAAGAGAAATTGTAAAGGAAAGAGGCAAAGAAGTGGGCCCCCTTTCGACTTTCGTAGTTCTTTTGTGATTTTTCGAACCTAGAGAAATGGTTAACTCAAAAGTTAGAATCTAAATAAAGCTTGAGCAGAAAATTAAAGATCGCCTTCTCCTCGGCGGGTTTTCAACCCATGAGGGCGATTTTTTGCATTCACAAAGAGATAAACTTTTAAAGTAGACTAAGCTCACAAATTACACATGAGGCATCCTTAGATGTTAATGGAAATAATCTAACCACTCTTGGAAAGGTATATTGGGCAGAAATCAAGTTAAGAGGGTATTTATTTACAGATTACTTTGTTCTTAATTTTTTGAAACTAAATGGAAAATGGAAAGGTAGGTGTGTAAGGAAGGAAAGTTACCATTGAGCCAATGGAAAAAGTAAAAAGACACCAAAATGTCTATTAGAAAATCTTGCATTTATTGATTCAACATACTTATCCTTGAATTCATTCGTGTGGCGCAGATCTTGAAGATTAACGAGTGAATTGGGATTTCTATATAGAGGGAAACATAACAGTTTTTCAAATTACCACTTTTTCTTGAACTATTATGCTATTGAATTGTACAACATTTTAAAATCTCTTATATTTACAAATTTTATCCTCTATTTTTTATTCAAGTTCAAATTTTTGATTCACTTCTTCCTCAGAAAAAATGGCAACCAGATTTGTTGGATTTGATGGACTTAATGGAATCAAATCCACATTGTAGAGTTTCACAGATACATCGCTTCATTTCTATGACATGCAAGATTTTCAAAGGAGGTTGAGGTTGGAGCCAATTCATCCTATAACTGAGAAGCTCAGAGGAAGTGGGCTAGTGGAGGTAGCTAGGTTTTCAGTGGCAGTTCAAGCTCCTGAATTGATTGTCGAATGCATAAATCACTACAACCCTAATACCAGACAAATTTTGTTTCCTAATCATACAGTTCTAATCTCTATTGATAGGAAAACTATGGTGAATTGCCTCCAAGTTCCAGAATGGGAAGAGCAATGTTTGACAGTAGGAGGAGCAATGTTTGAGTTCTCCTTGAAGAAAATAATGTGGAGAAAAGAAATTATGAGATCTTGGTTTCAAAAGTTGCGGCGCACCAAGAATAAGGTTCCCAAAACTCTATTGAGCACTTATCTCAAGATTGAGATCATAGATATTCTAGTTCTCTTGCATAGATTAAAAGGTGAGGTAGAAGAATTCAATTTTGTTGAACAATATTTCTTTCTGGTACAAATTATCTGTTTAGATACACAGTATGTTGATTGGGCCCATGAGGTAAGTGAGCATCTATCTAGAGCCCTTAGTGCTGTGAAGTTTTACAACACCTTTTATATGTATTCTTTTTTTATTTATATGCTAGTTTCTTTACAATTGTGGCCAAGCCTTCCCAGAATAGAGAACGTTCCTAATGATATGAAAAGCTATGAGTTCTATCCATGTTTACAATTGTCGAATAGTTATGTAGAATATGTCAAGGTTAATGACACGTTTATGATGAAAATTTGTAGGAAACTCCAAGGATGCCCGAAGAGGTTCAACCCAGAGGAAATGGTGGCTATTAGTTAGTTTGGTAGCTACTTTATCTAGTTCTCATCCTTCTCATATTTGTGTCTTGCAACATTCGATGGATTTCCTTTGAAGCTGCCTAGGTATCCAAGTGATATGATCATGTTGATAGAGATCATGAGGTAGGCGATCTAGGTGAATGTGCTGAGGACAAGCTTGAAGAAGAAAGGGTATGAATTCCCTATGAGGGTTGGAGCTTACAATTGTGAGTCTCATTTTGATGCAAAAAATATGGTAAAAGCATTTGAGATTAAGTACAAATTGGAAGAGTATGAGGTCATGAGACCTATGTTTGACCTGAATGGGTATGCAAGAGAGGTGTTACAGATTGGGAGTGTGATCAAACATGTTACCACTATCAAAGACTATTGGGCAGATTCTAGAGATGAGCTCAAAAGTAGAGATCATGCTTTCACTAGACTCACAATGGAGCAAATTAAAACATATGGTATCAACTTTGATGTAGAAGGCTTGGAAGACAATGGCCAAAATATGTATAGTAGTACATATTTAACTAATTTAAGGGGGATTCCTATCAGTTCAAATCCTTAAGTAGATGTTGAGGAGAATTTTGATATCATGATGGTTAGGATCATCAAGAGAATGGGGAAATGGGTTGAATGGACAACCAAGAGGAGCTGGAGCAAAGATGCAGCCACTCAAGCTTCTCTAGTAGCTGCAACACCTTCCTCATCTCAAAGTGCTACACCAGGCATAATAATAGCTACAACTCAAGGGTCGGCTCAACCTTCAGGAGGAGGTGATCAACCTCTGGACAAGAATGTCCCCATAGCCAAGACCTATCATGATGGTTCCCTCCCAGTCATTGGAACCTAGACTGGTGTTGAGGAAAAGAAGATGGAGGAACCAAAGGATATCACGATCACCTCAATTCCACCCCCCCATGTCACACCAGCTCCATCACCTCATGTTTCTCCAATTCCTTCTCCCCATATTACTCCAATTCCCTCTCCTCATCATAGTCTTGTTCTACCATCAAGTGCTACACTTATGTAGCCAAGTGGCTCTTCAATACAAACAGTAGACTTAGGGGATGGAAAGAGTAGTAGTAGTAAGTCTACTGATTTGAATGAGGTAGTGAAGAAAACTCCAGAAGTAGAAAAATTCCAAACTTCTTCTAAGCTCATCTCTTGAGATCCGAAGAATCCCTTCTCTTTGACTGTTGTGACAATAATTCTAGTTAAGAAGAAGATGTTTAGTATAGAATCACTTGGGACGGCCTCCAAGGTGATAGGTACAGACTCCTGGTTGGAAGATACTCTAGAAAGGAAGAGGAAAAGAAAGCATGAAAGTACTTCTACCAAAGATACTATATCTCTCGTGGTTCATTTTGGATTTGAATTGGCAAAAGTAAAGAAGTAGAAAACCTTGTCAATACTCGGGCAAGATCCAAAATAGAGCACCAAAAAATGGAGATAGCCAAGCCTAACAAAGGAGGAAGAATTGAAGACATTACTATCGATGATTTTACTCTGCACTCTATAGACCTTGCAGAAGCTAGGTATGACACCAAAGTTGGTTTGTGGAAGTCAACCAATGAGGTGATTGAGGGATAATTAGAATGTCTGAAGTTGTCCAAGACCAAAATGAAGGCTGAGATAGGAGAATTGAATAGGATCATCAAACAATTAGTCACTCCATTGGCAATCATCTCTGGAGCATTAGTGACCCAAAATCCTACTACTGCTGAGGTTCAAGCCCTCATCTCTCAACTCCAAGAAGATAGACATTTTGGTCAGATTGGTAAAGAATGTATTGAGAAGCTCAAATCAGAAGGAGCCACTATTGCAGAGCAAATTAGTAATGTTATCTTAAGGTTGGAAACAAAAAAAGATAACATCATATCAAACAACAATACTCTGGCTGGAGAAAGGGTGAAGTGTGATGATTGCATCTCCCTCTTGAAGATGATCATCCAGATGAAGGCCAAGGAAGCGGTTGAAGCAAAAATCTTGTGAAAGGGAGTTGAACCTCTATTCAAGTGGCTTCAAAGCTTGTAGTTTAAGATTGAGATGATCTAGTCCACAAAGAAAGGGCTTAGAGAAACAGAGGATAAGGTGAAGAAGACAAAAGAAAAAGGATTTGAACTTGTGAGGGGATTACATATAGACTCACAGACTCGTGGCCAAGAAAAAGCACTCATTGGGATCAATGTCATGAAAGCGAACTTTTCCAAGTTTTTGAATAGTCTTTTTGATGTATCTTCTAGTAGTCAAAACAAGGTTACTTAACTCCAGTCACTCAGTAGATACATACACATGGCCATAGAAGAACTACCAAATCAACTAAATGTTGTAAAGGAGTTGGCTAGAGAGCATTCCAAATGGCTCTTAAGGTATACTAACATACACGTGCCTAAGCATGAAGAGCTCATCCTGATCATAGCTATTGCCAAGGCCTATAGAGAAAAAGTAGAAAAGGGGAAGAAGTCAAAGTGATTCGCATTTTGCCTCCTTTTTTGTTTTATTATGTAATTATTGTAATATGAAAAATTGGTGCCTTGCCATTTGTCATTTTTGAGAAGATGAACCGATTAAACTTTCATTGTAACAGTCATCTCAAAATTGTATATGTATGAGGTTGAAAGATTAATAAAAGGTCGGCGAATTTTTGGTGTGAAGTAATTTTTGTTGCAGAGACAATTGAATTGTATTTGATATCAATTATTTTCTATTCCAGTTTCTATTAGATTTCGTCTTATGTTTTCTCTTTTTTTTTGAGTTGAAATGAGGAAAGAACATAGTTTCACTTCCCTTTTTCAAAGTAACAAATGAATGTGATATGTAGTGTCATTGTTCATTCAAAGAGAAATCCCTTCAACATTCTCCGTTTGTTAATCATAGTTCAGATTCAGATTAATTTAGCTCCATACTAGTTATTACTTAGTTAAGTTTTGTAAATTTGTAAGATGTGTGGATTCATAAACTTGTTTAGATATTTGGAAATTTTTATTTGCCTAAGTTAGATTTTATTTAGGTCTAGCTTGGTTTTACCTCTTTTGTTATTAGGTCAAGAGCATACCCTGAATTAGTTTAGGAGAAAAACATAATTCATTGCAAATCTATTTTAGGGAGTTGTACCTACCAATTCAGAGAAAAGCCAATTCATCCATAAGTGGTTTTCCAACTATTTGTAACCAGATATTCTTCCAAGTTTGGGCATTTTAGAGTTATAATTAAAAAGAACAAATTTTTTTACCAACAAGATGATAATAACCACATTATTTTATGTTTAAATGTTGATGATATGCTTGTAGCTAGGCCTAACATGGATCATATTTAGGGGCTGAAACACTAGTTAGCACATGCATTTGCTATGAAGGATTTGGGGGCAAAAAAATAAATCCTTGCTATGAAGATTTGTAGAGATAGGAAGAAGAGGAAATTGACATTATCTCAGGGTGATTATATTGCAAAAGTGTTGCAACGTTTCTCTATGGAGAATGGTAAAGCTATCAGCACACCTTTACCTAGTCATTTGAAGTTGACTAAGGAGATGTGTCCAAAGATGTAAGAAAAGGAGGATAAGATGTCCAAGGAACCTTATGCTTCAAATGTAGGAAGCTTGATGTATGCTATGGTATGTACAAGCCAAATATTGGACATGCAGTAGGAGTTGTTAGTAGGTATATTAGTCATCTAGGAATTAAGCATTGGAATGCAGTTAAATAGATTCTCAGATATTTGAGATGAACACCTAGTAAGTGTTTACATTTTGGGGGCTCTACTACTGATTTATAGGGCTATGTTGATCTAGATTTGGCGGGGGATATTGATACCAAGAAGATTACTATAGGTTATGTATTTACAATTGGTGGGGTAGTAGTGAGCTAGATTTCTCAATTACATAAGGTTAATGCTTTATCCACTACATCGGCAGAGTATGTTACTACTACAGAGGCAACCAAGGAGTTGATATGGCTTCAATTATTCATGGAAGAATTGGGACACCCACAGAGGGATAATTATTTGTTCATAGATAGCCAGAGTGTCATTCATCTTGCAAAGAATTCAACTCTACTTTAAAAAAAAAAAATACATACAATTGTGGTACCATTTCATTTGGTTAGTTTTGGATGATGGATAATTAAAGATGGAGAAGATACACACAAATGAAAATCCAGCAGATATGTTTACAAAGGTAGTGACAAGGGAGAAGTTGAACTCCTCTTTAGCTTCAGTTGGTCTTCTTGACTGAACAGAATAAAAGAACAAAAAAGTCTAGGGTGGTTTGATATTCCAGTCGGAGCTACAGGTTTAGTAGTGCTATGATTAGTCTCCAAGTGGGAGGTTATTGTTGTGGAGTCTGATCAATCTCCAATTGGGAGATTGTTGTAATGTGGAGCCTAACCAGACTCAGAGGTTTATTCAGCATGATTTTCTCCCCATATTATTTCTATGGGGGTTTGGGTATAGCACCCCCAAGATAGGGTTAAGGGGTAGCACCCCTATGGGATCTTGGGGAAATGCCCCAGGTGCGCTCCCTATCACAGTACAGGGTGGGGTTGAGGGGTAATGCCCCTACAGGGATTTTCAAGGGCAACGCCCCCAAAGACAAAAATGCCCTTATATTATAAAAGGCATCGGCTGCTATTTTTCCTATTTGACGACTTATTCTAGCCCTAATTTTGTAAGCGGCAAAAGCTTGTATAAAAAGGCTTAGGGTTATGGATTTCATAATGTAATGGTGATATTGTATCTTCTTGCAATGGATTGAGCTATAAGGGATTATAGATTGTAATCACTAGATAATAATAATATTGGACTTGCTATTGGTGGACGTAGCCCAAGGATTGCGTGAACCATGTTAAATCTTGGTGTCTTGTATTCTCTTTTGTGCGATCTATTATTTTTTGATATTTGTTATATTTTCATGTAACTTTTATTTTTGTTTGAAGTTAATCCTAACACTTTTTATACTACTCCTATTGGAAAACAAACAATCGAGATTGATTCTCAATTGATGATTGAGATTTAAAACAACTTAACAACCAATAACAAAATTGGTTTCTAGATGCTTCCAAAAGTGGTCAATTAATTAACCAATAATTGTCCCTAATCTAACCAATTTGTTAGTAAAACAATTATTTTCTCAATAACCACATATAGATGAACATCTGTCCAAGCTAACCAAACTAACACTCCCTCTTAGCAATGAAGTTGTTTTGCATGACACCCAACTTATCTTTGAAGAAGATGAATTTTGACTTCTCCAATGCCTTAGTTAGAATGTCTTCCACCTACTCTTCAATAGATATGTATTGTATCTAAGAAATCCCCCATTATGCACAATGTCTACTGAAGAGATATCATATGTCTACATGTTTAGACCTATCATGAAATACAAGATTCTTAGGAAAATTGTTACAACTTTTATTGTTGCAGTGTATCACAGTAGTCTCAACACTCTAACCAAACAAGGCCACTAATAACTTTTGAAGTCTAATAGCTTTACATGTGACCATATTAGCTTCTATGTATTTTTCTTTTGTTGAACTCTAAGCCACAGACTCCTGCTTCCTACTAAAAAGAGGTACAACTCCTAATCCTAAACTAGAAAAATACCCTAAAGTTCTCCTCTTATCCATTGTACTTCTTGCTCAATTTGTGTTAGTATAGCCTATCAAATTAATTCCTTCACCTCAAACATATTTGATCTCATACTCAATTGTACCATGCAAGTAACATAACACATTCTTAGCCATTTTTCAATACACTCTCTATGGTTCAACCATGAACTAACTAAGAGAGTTTATTGCAAATGTTATATTTGGCCTAATGTTGACTAAATACATGAGAGAACAAATCAACTACCTATATAAGGTGGGATCTACATCCTTCTCCCTTGATGTATCTATCTTCCTCCAATTTGTGATCATAGGTGTAGACATGGCTTTACAATCCTGCATCCCAAATCTCTTCAATATTTCAATGCAATATTTCCCTTGACTAAGGAAAGTATCTCCATCTATCTACCACACCTCCATGCCTAGAAAGTAGTGCATAAGTCCCAAATCCTTCATCTCAAACTCTTCTACAAGGTTTTTGTTAAATTCCTCTATGAGCCCTAGTGAACCTATAAGAAACAAGTTGTCCACATATAGAACAAGAATGAGAACCTCTGCCCCAACAACCAAGTAGTAGAGATTAACATTTGCCTCACTCTTCACAAAGCCCATTTCCTAGAAGTATGTATTAATGCACTCATACCATGCTCTAGGAGCCTACTTGGGTTTGTACAAGGCTTTCTTCAATCTACACACATGGGTCTCTTTATTATGTGCTGCAAAGCCTTTTGGTTTTTCTATGTATAGCTCCTTCAATTCACCATTAAGGAATATTGTCTTGAAATCTATTTGATGGATTTTCCATCCCATATGTGTTTCAAATGATATCACATCTCATATAGAAATATACATGGCCACTAGAGAAAATACCTCCTCGTAGTCTATTCCCTCCTTTTGAGAGAACCCTTTTGCCATGAACCTTGCCTTTTGTTTCTCGATGCTACCATCTACACTATGCTTTATCTTGTAGATCCAACTTGATCCAACTATTTTCCTATCTATTGGTCTAGACACCACCTCCCATACATCATTCTACATTATTGAGGAATATTCCTCAAGCATAGTATCTCACCATCTCTAATGCTCTGCAACCTCTTGATAGCTAGAAGGCTCACTATCTACCAACTAAGTGACTAATGCTACATAGTTGTTGAACTTGGTTGGTTGTCTCTACTATCTAGTACCCTTCCTAGGAGCTCCCACAAACTCTTGAGTATCCCTTTATGTCTCTTGAATCTTATAGTTCCTACTACCAACTATAAAGGATGAAATATCAACCTCTATGTCTTCTTGATGCATTTCTTGTTGCACCATTTGCTCTACATTCTATGAATCTTCACCACCTAGGCCTATGCTTATACTAGTAACTATAATTGAGCTTTGATGGCCTTGACTTATCCTTAGAGATTATGTTGGATGCTCACTCTAATCATCTGCTGGAAAATCTTTGGACCTTCTAAATGCCTTGTCCTCCATAAACCTGACATCACCTATGACAATAATTCTTCTATTCCTTAGAATAAAAATATTATATGCCTTTGAGGTTTCATTGTACCTAAAAAAGTACTATCTCTGTATAGTTTGATCTAACTTGGTACCTGTATCACCTAGTATATGACAATAAGCCAAACTCTCAAATATCCTAAAGTGACCAACATCTAGCTTCTTCCCTATAAAAGCTTCCTTTGGTGTCATATTCCCTAGTACCTTATGTGGAACCTTATCCTAATATATACTTTTGGACCACATGCCTTTGCCCATAAGTATCAGGACATGTCTTGGTCATGTAGCATAGCCCTTATTGCCTTTGATATAGAATGAATCTTAGTGTTAGCAACTCCATTCTGTTGCAGATTGTAAGGGAAAACCCACTATCTCTTGATTCCTTCCTTGGTATAGAATTCTTGTAAGTTATTTACTTAGTAATTTCCTCCATTGTCTGATCAAAAAACCTTTATCATCCTTCATGTTGAGTTCTCAACAAGATCCTTGAACTCTTGGAAATGACTGGAAACCTCATCCTTGGTCTTTAAGAACTATATCTAGGTTTTCTTAGAGAAATAATAAATAAAAGTAACATAGTACTCATATCCTCTTAGAGACTTTGTCGATATTGGTCCATATACATTTGACTTTACTAGATTAAGAAAACCCTCAAATATGGTGTCACTCCTTTGAAAAGATGCTTCCGCAAAATTCCTCAACACACATCCCTTACATACATCATCATTCTCTATGCTCACCTCTATAAAACTTGTTACTGTCTCATGAAGGAATTTAATGTTGGAAGCATGAATGTTGATGATATTCCTATGGGGGAGTATTGTAGAAACACGATTAGATCATTATCATGATGATATGTTACATTCATGACTGTGTTTGTCATTGATGTCAACATAGCAATTTTCTATTGTATTTGACATAAGAACAATGGTAAAGATCAAGTTGGTATGGACAGATCGTTGAGCATTTTCACTATGTGAGGTTAAAGGGAGATACTACTAAGTGTCTGGTATATGAAGAAAAATACGATATTAATTTTGGATAAATTAATGTAGGTTTTGGTGAAGATTGCTCTGAGATAGAGTTTACAGAAGCATGTTCTGGTAAACTTTTTATATCTCTTAGTAACTTTGTTATTCTGAGAAGCAAGGATAAAAAAGTATAGAATACATGTTGATGATGACATGGCTAAGCTCACTCATCAGGATATTACACATACGGAAATTTATTCAAGTTACAAGGTCACAAATTAATGTTATCGCTAAGTATAACATGTTCTTAATGAGGTCCTATAATAATTAATTGAGAAGGTGTAATAGCCAACTTAGGGAATTATTTTATGGATTTAGTATAAAGGAAGGACATTTTCCTTTGTTATGTATTAATGTATAAATGATTACAAGAAGCACAAAGAGCATAACATAAGAGAAACAAGTTGATATACGACAATAAGTAGGGTATAACGAAGTTGGAGAGAACTTCATTGACAAGGTTTTATTCTGAGATACGAGGTTTGATATTTGGATCTGAGGTTCATGAACTAATCTACAAGGTCTGAAAGTGTTTGGTCTAGTTGATAGGACAAAGGAAAGAGGATTAAAGCATAGAATGAACAAGTATTCTACAAGGAATAGTTGAGAGATCAATTGTACAGTGAAGTTCAGTGATCTTGCCCCAGAAGCTATTTGGACAATGGGTCCTTTTTCCTTCTACAACTCCTAACAGGGTTAGAATCTCCTAATAGGGATTCAAAGTCTCCTAACAGGGACTCTTATGTATTGAATATGTTTACAAACTCCTAACAGGGTCCATCCTCTAACAAGGAATATACATACATACATACATACATACATACATATCATTTCCACAGAGGTTTTCCTTCTGATTAAGGGTTTCCCTAGTTAACAAAACTGGTGTAATTGTGTATGTACATTTTGTTATGGTTTCTATTTACTTTGATTGAATGGTTAAGATTAATTAAGATTGATACATATTTTAATTGGATAACTGATTCATCCCCCCAGTTATCTTGGTGAACTATTATCTCTAACAATTAGTATCAGAGCATAAGGTCCTTGAAGATAAAGTTTAACAAATTTGGGAGATCCATGGTGAACATATTCAAAAAGGATAGTCTGAAGTTTGATGGAACAAATTATGACAACTGGAAGGAAAAGATGAAGACACATATGCTATGTATGGGTCCAGGATATTGGATCTTGACTAAGTTAGAAAAGAAAACTATTACTAAAAGTGCATTGGAAAATTATACCGAGGATGAGAGAGAACTTTTCATGTGCAACATGAGAGTTAGAGAAGCACTATTGTTTGCACTTCCTGAAATAGAGTACAACTAGGTAAAATCACTTAATACTTCTCATGAGATTTAGAAAGCTTTGGAAAATAGTTTTGAAGGTGATGAACATTCTAAGAAATTGAGGCTACAAAGTTGGATTTGTGCATTTCAAGACACTAAAATGATGGAAGATGAATCTATAAGAATAGATGTAGGTAGGATATTATAAATTACTACAGGTACTAGATCTCAAGGAGAAAACAAGGAAGACGATGAGGTGATTTGGAGGATATTGAAGAGCTTAATGCCACCATTTAAGCAAGTAGTTCAAATGATACAGTTTTTGATCTCTTATACCAAAGATTTCACAAAGGAAACATTACTTGGGAGACTTGAAGTAGTTGAGAATGAGCTTAGATAGTCCAGATAATTGTCCAGATTAAAGACAACTTTTAGTGCCTTACACATTCGACCTAATCTATCAAGGAGCACAAGTGCTAGAGGAGATTTTGGTAGCAGTGGAAGAACTAACGAGGATAGATAGATAGAAGGAGTAGCCCTTCTGGTAAGAAGAGAAAAATATGGTAAGAAAATATGGTAAAAAAATGTTGGAGTTGTAATGAGTTTGATCATTATCCAGCTAAATATCCCAAAAGAGAGAAAAAATATAAGGAAAGTTCAAACCTAGAAGAGATAGAGATTGTTTGTATGCCAATGAAGAAGATGAATTTGATGAACAAGAAGTAAGTGCTAGTGATGATGAAATAGGATTTGTAGCTATTAAAGAAGAAAATCTAGAGAAAATGGCTTTGGCATCACAAGTTGACAAGAAATTTGATTGGATAATTGAAAATGGTTGTTCACATCATATGATTGGTGATATGAACAAGTTTTTTGACTTCAAAACTTATGATGGAGGCATTGTTAGAGTTGGAAACAATGCAGCTTGACATGTTAAAGATATTGAATCTATAACTCTTGATGGTAAGACTGACACTGAGGATGTATATTTTGTTGATAGTTTGAAACACAATCTTTTGAGTGTGGGACAACTAGTGGATAAAGCTTATCAGTTATAGTTCATAGAGAAGACATGCATGATCGAAGACAAAGATGGAAAGGTAATTGGAACAGGAACCAAATCTAGAGGTAATGTATTTCAACTGAATCCCACTGAAATGACATGTTTGGTTGCAAAGGTTGATGATAGTTAGTTATGGCATAAGAGATTTTGTCATATAAACTTTGACAACATTGTGGAAACTAGTAGTATGTTTGCAGTTAGAGATTTGCCTAAGATTGTAAAGCCTACTAACACAATTTGCAAGGAGCGTGTATTGGCAAAGCATAACAGAGATTCTTTTCCCATCAAAAAGTTTACTACTACAAAAAAGTTGGAGATCGTACATACTGATCTTAGTAGTGCTACAAAGAGTAAAGGATTCTATAGTGAAAGCTATTTCATGATTATTATTGATGACTTTTCTAGAATGATGTGGGTTGCATTTCTTAAAGAGAAATTTGAGGCATTTGACAAGTTCAAGATATTCAAGAATAGAGTTAAGAATGAATAAGGTATGAAGATTAGATGTTTAAGATTAGATAGAGGAGGATAATTTACTTCAAACAAGTTTAATATCTTTTGTGAAGCTATTGGAATCAAAAGACAATTTTCAGCTCCTAGAACCCCTGAACAAAATGATATTGCAGAAAAAAGAAAAAAGATAGTAACTAAAGCATCAAGAGTTATGTTAGCTGAGAATGATGTATCCCAGATATTGTGGAGAGAAGTTGTGAATACATCAGTCTACACTATGAATAAAGTGCAAGTCAGGAAAGACACAAACAAGACCCCTTATGAACTATGGTTTGGTCACTCACCTACAGTTAAGTATTTCAAAATTTTTTATATCAAAAGAGATGATGATGTTGGTAAATTTGATGTTAGAAGTGATGAAGGTATGTTTTTTGGTTATTCATTGAAAAGAAGATCTTATAGATGTTATAATCTGAGAACTAAGACTATTTTTGAAAGTGCAAATGTAAGAGTTGATGAGAAATTCAAGATACAAGAAAGAATAGTTGACTACAATTCTGATGATGAGAATGTTGTTACTAAACCAAGGAATGATGAAGTATTCTTTGAGACTAACAATGATTTTCCAAATAAAGGAGAGCAAAGGTAGAAACAAAGTTTAGAACCTAGAACAGAGCTAAGAGTTGAGATAACAACTCCTACTTCTGGTAAGAATATGATAAAGAATCATCCACCAGAGTAGATCATTGACAACAAAGATAAAGGTGTGATGAAAAGAAGCAGAATCAATGAAGAACTATGTCTGATATCTCAAGTAGAACCAAAGAATGTAGATGAGGCATGTAAAGATAACTATTGCAAGAAATATATGAAAGAAGAATTGGATTAGATAGTGAAGAATGAGATATGGGAATTAGTCCCTAGACTAGCAGACAAGAATGTGATAGAAACAAAATTAGTATTCAGGAACAAGATGAATGAATAAGGTGAAGTTGTAAGGAATGATTGGTATGTAAAGGTTACTCACAACAAGAAGGAACAAACTATGACAAAACCTATGCTCCTATGGAAAGAATTGAAGCAACAAGGTTATTCTTAACCTATGCATCACATAATAAATTCAAATTATATCAAATGGATGTCAAGTCAACATTTCTAAATGGAGAACTTGAAGAAGAGGTATACATAAAATAGCCTAAAGGTTTTCCTTTAACAAATGACAAGGACATGGTATAGAAAATGGAAGAAAGCTTTGTATGGCTTAAAACAATCACCTAGAACCTAATATGCAAGGTTGGACAAGCATTTGAGTAAACTTGGATTTAGCAAAGCTATGATAGACAATAATCTATACTAGAAAGAAATAGATGATGGATTGCTTATTTTGGTAATATATTTTTACGGTATCATATTTGGAGGCGATGATGATGAAAGTGACAATTTTGTAGAAGAAATGAAGAAAGAATTTGAAATGAGTATGATAGAAGAGATGCAATACTTCCTAGGATTACAGATTATGTAGGATAAAGAAGGAATCTTTATTTCTCAAACTAAGTATTTGAAGGGCCTGTTAAAAAGGTTTGGTTTGGAAATATGTAAACCAGTTGGAACACCTATGGTAGCTGGACACAAGTTATCTACAAAGGATGAGACACCTACTATTGAGAAGAATAAATATAGATCTATGATTGGAGGATTGCAATATTTGACTCACATAAGGCCAAATATAGAAAATGTAGTTGGAATTGTTGCAAGATTTCAAGTTGATGCTAGAGAAGCACATTATGCAGTAGTTAAAATGATTTATAGGCATCTGAAGGGAACACCAAAGTTTGGATTGTGGTATGACAGATCTAATGATTTCACTTATGTTCTTATATTGATGTTGATTAGGCAGGCATTATGGATGACAGAAAGAGCACTAGTGGTGGAGCTTTCTTTCTTGGAGAAAGATTGGTTTCTTGGTTAAGCAAGAAGTAGGACTGTATCTCACATAGTACATTAGAGGCAGAATATGTTGTAGAAACAAACAATTGTAATCAAGTTGTGTGGATGAAGAAGATACTGAAGGATATAAGGATAGAATTCGTGAACCTATTGTCATACATTGTGATAACATAAGCAAAATGAATATGTCTAAGAATCCAGTATTGCATTCTAAGACTAAGCACATTTCTATCAAATATCACATGTTGAGGGAGAAATTTGTAGAAAAGGAAATCAAACTAGATTATGTAAGCACCAAAGAATAGATTGTAGATATTTTCACCAAGCCTCTTTCCAAAGAGACTTTTGAGTATTTGAGAGGTATGCTAGGGGTTATGCCTACCTACATCAGAGTAGATGATGCAAGAGTGCATCAATCCAGTGATACAAAGCACTATTATTTGTCTGGACTAAATGCTGATGCATCCTATATGGGGGAGTATCTGTGTTAGATAGAGTCATCTAGGACTCTTGATAGTTGTTGTTTTGAACAGTGTCTTTGGACACTTGAGCAAGTCAGAAACAGTTATTCCAGAGATAGATGATTGCTGAAACCTTTGACATTGATGTCAATGGGGGATAGATTATAGAATGAAAAATAGTTTGATATAGAGCACATTAAGGTATATCAATAGGGGAGATTGATTGATGAAGAAGATTTGAAAAGAAAGGATAACAATCTGTTACAGTTGGTATTTTTGGAACTAGATGTTTTTCATCTATGTTGCCATCAATGCCAAAGGGGGAGATTGTTGGAAGCATGAATACTGATGATATTCCTATGGGGAAGTATTGTAGAAACATTATTAGATCATTATCATGATGATATGTTACATTCATGGATGTGTTTGTCATTGATGTCAACATAGCAATTTTCTGTGGTATTTGACAGAACAACAATGGTAAAGATCAAGTTGGTGCAGATAGATTGTTGAAATTTTTCACTAAGAAAGGTTACAGGGAGATACTAATAAGTGTCTAGTATATGAAGATAACCTTGGAAGCAGAAGATATTAAGTTTGGAAGAATTTATGCAAGTTTTTGTGAAGACTATTCAGAGATGGAGTTTACATAAGCATGTTCTGGTAAACTTGTTATATCTCTTAGCAGAGTTGTTATTCTAAGAAGCAAGGTTAAAGGCATGTAGAAGACATGTTGATGTACAGAAAGTTATTCAAGTTACAAGGTGATAGATTAATGTTATCACTAAGTATAACGTGTTGTTAATGAGGTCCTATAATAATTAATTGAGAAGGTATAATAGCCTACTTAGGGAATTGTTTCGTGGATTTGATATAAAGGAAGGGCATTTTACTTTTTTATATACTAATGTATGAATGATTGTAAGAAGAATGAAGAGCAGAATAGAAGAGAAACAAGTTGATATGCGAGGATAAGCAAAGCAGAGCAAAGTTGGAGAGAACTTCATTGTCGAGGTTTTATTCTAAGATCCGAGGTTTGATATTTGGATTCAAGGTTTGTGACTTGGTCTACAAGGTTTGATAGTGATTGGTTTGGTTGATGGGACAGATGAAAGAGGATTAAAGCACAATATGAACAAGTATTCTACAAAGAATAGTTGAGAGATTAGTTGGATAGCGAAGTTCAGTGGTCTTGCCCTAGAAGTTGTTTGGATAGTGGGTCCTTCTATCTTCTACAACTCCTAATAGGGTTAGAATCTCCTAACAAGGACTCCTATGTACTAAATGCGTTTACAAACTCCTAATAGGGTCCATCCTCTACCAAGGAATATATATATATATATATCAGTATATCTTTGTGGGCATCATTCCCACCGGGGTTTTCCCTGTAATCAAGGGTTTCCCTAGTTAACAAAATTGGTGTAATTATGTATGTACATCTTGTTATGGTTGCTATTTACTTTGATTGAATGGTTAAGATTAATTAAGGTTGATAAAATTTTTAATTGGATAATTTATTCACACCCCCCCAGTTATCTTGGTGGACTATTGTTTCTAACATTTAAGTGCTCCATGATGAATATGGTCCATCCCCCTATGTCATAGCTCTCCAAAATATTTAGGATTACTGTTGCTCATGAGTGCCTTGAGAATATCAAATTGAAACCTATAAAGGTGACCACTCCTAACTTTAATAGTTATTGGTGATTTTCAATTCTTATTCTTTATCAACCCACGTGTGCCTCTAAAGAGTACATTATAACCCTTACTTGGAAGGATGGATATGGAAATATGATTCATACCTAAACCTAGTACATGCAACACATCATGAAGTGGAATTAAACTAGCACATGCAACACATCATAATGTGGAATTATCTTGTCGTTCTCCCTATGAAACTAAACAATCCCTTTCCCAAATATGTTGATCTTGAACAAGTTTCCATTATAAATTTGGATATTGGTGTTCTCCTCCTTATAACTGAAGAAGTACTATGTAACTCTTGTCATATGAAATGACACCCCACTAACTATATACCAAACACATTGTGAGGTTGAGCTAACCATACAAGCTATGAGTGAAAACTCATCTACCCTTCTATTAGAGAGCTCTTTTGCACTTGATGAAGCTTCCACCTTCTTCTTTCCCTTCTTCTTTTGCAGCAAAATCACTAACATAGTGCCCATACTCATGACAACCAAAGCACTTGATCTTAGACAGGCCCTTGTTCTTCTCACTTTGTGAAATTGATCCTTTCCTAGATCCCTTCATTAATTTCCCTTTCTCCACTATAGATATGGTTTTTTGTTCCACCTCACTCTTTTGACTCTTGTTGGCCCCATTGACAAGACTTAATCTAAACTCATCTTGAGTGAAATCACTCCACAATCAATCCTAACTCGATACGGTGTCTCATACACTAACAACTTGAAAAAAGACATTCTACTACTTAGTAAACCCATTTAGGGCTATCCATACCATCTTATCATCACTGGGGATATCTTCAACAACTGTTAACTCATCCTTGAAAAGTCTAAGTTTGGTAAGGAAACTTGTGACATCTTCTCCCTTATTTATTTGTGTATTCTTCAAATTTTCTCTAAGAATTAGCTTCCTATTGGTGGTAGCATTCTGATATAGATTCAAAATGGCATCCCACATTTTCTTCATTGGGTCTTGTTTTGATATATGTGGAACAATATGATCCTTGACACGATCAAGGATTATCCTCCTTGTCTTGGAATCATTCTTCTTGTATGCTACAAGTTGTGTTGCATCTATAGGTAGATCTACAATACTGATAACATAATTCTTGATACCATTCTATTCCAACAATAAGTAAATCCTAGCTTTCCAGACAACAAAATTTGAGGCACCATCTAATTTGTCCTGATCTCTCAAACCAATTAAAGTCATCTTAAGGGATAAAAGAAATAATAGTTCTCAAGAGATCAAACTATGTTTTATAAATCCTTGATTTCTTTCCTAGGGTAGAAGGTTTCTACCCTCAACAATTATCTAATACCATGTAAAAATTACTATTGTAGTCACTAATTATTAATCTCCTATCTTAAAAGATTATTTAATTGCTGAAAATTAATTCATAGCTAAAATTGGAAATTAACACAACTGCAACTTCACTGAAAAAATATACATAAAGAAATAAGGAACACAATATTGCCCTTGGAAAAACCATTTCTATAGATGAGGAATTATATTAAACTTCAACAAATCAAGAGATACATAAACTTCTTGCCTCTTACTGGCAAAGCTCCAATAATCTCCTAATTTCTCCCATTGATATTCCTCCACTACTATCCCCAACGCTATCATTGCACCTTTTCTAACACTACAATACTATTTTTTATCACTGCAATACTTCTCAAGCTTGTTCTCCAAATGCCCCCCTTGACCCCTTTTTATACTACCCCTGTTGGAAAACCAATGACTAAGATTGATTCTCAATCGACGATTGAGATTTGCAACAACTTAACAAGCAATAAAAAAATTATTTTCTAGTTGCTTCGAAAAGTGATCAATTAGTTAACAAATAATTTTCCCTACTCTAACCAATTAGTTAGTAAAATAATTATTTGCTAAATAATCACATAAGGAAGAACAAATGCCCAAGCTAACCAAACTAACATGAGGAAATTTGTGTAATAAAAAGGTTTTTAAAAAAATAATTATCTCACGTGGTTAAAGTAGGCAAGCCACTACTACTACTTATAATGGTTGTTAGGGCTATCACAACTCTTACTCCCATTAGGGAGACCAGACACTCTTGGATTGAGGCCCTCTATTCCAGTGGGGCAGGGAGGCCCTACTCCATTCTGCAACTAATATTACTCCCTCCCAGGGTTCCCATTGAGCTTGTCATGATGGAAACACTTGTACAAAGAGATTAATGATGATGTTAATATTGATTAGGGAAATAATTGATTATCTTTCACAACTACCATGTGGATTTGTTACATGTTTTTGGCCTAGGATAATGAAATGAATGGAATTCGTGAAGCAAGAACTTTTAGAATATGTTGAGGGGACCCACACATACATTATTATTGAATAAGTTTGGAATGAGAAAATTTGTCATCTTAGAAGATAAAGGAAAGGCTCATGAATTGATTATGATAGCTTTCGTGTGTTTTTTCTTTTGGCTTCGACAATAAGGATATGCCAAAAGGCTTAACATATATCTTTCATTGTCTTGATCTCTTAGACTATTCATACTATGTTCAACTATTCACATTTCAAAATTATTTTGAATTCCATTTCTTTTGAAACAATTGGGTTGTGCAAATGAACATGCATAAGTTTTAAATTGCATTTTGCAAATGAATATGCACGAGTTTTTCCAATTCTTCAATGGTGGATTGAATTTTCTATGATATTTTATGAACATAATTCAAATTTTAAAAACTTAGATGATTTAAGGATTGGATAAAAGTACATTTGTCATTAAACAAGTATCCCTTTTAATATTTATTTTCATGTCATATTAAAAAAGTGTTTGACATTATGCACATAAAACTTGAGTGTCCATAGAGTATAAATGAGTTGATAATTTTCCTTGCATCAATATATCATAGTTGGTACTCAAAGCCATAACTTGATGTTATTGTGATGACGTTTCTTGCATATGTCTAGGATCCTTGTGACTATTAGACCTTGTATCTAACATGAGATCGATTTATAACATTGTGCATAATGTTTGTTGAGACCTTGGTGTCTTGTGTTTATACTTGTGTCATCTGTTATTCTTCTTGAAACGCATGTTCACAATGTGGAATACCTCATATTCTTCTTATAGTAATGATTTCCCTTTAGTGTGTTTATGCTTGGGATGGTTGATTATTCTTGTTGGCATGCACTTCATAATGTCTTATCATTCTTGTTGTGTAATGGATGTTATGATGTTATTTTTGTAAGTCCTAATATCCTTGTTTTGTATGAGCATTTGTTTTCCCAAGTGACTATCTCCTAGCATAATGGAATGGACCAATATATGCCACATGGTTGAGTAGAATGGATTTTCCATTAGAGATTTAATGAGAGTTCTTTACTCCATGCCTTTAGTTTCTCATTATTATGATATGTTGTAAAATATATAAGTTAAGGCATTTTGGTCCCTCATGTTGTTGAGAAATATACATTGCATCTTTATGTATGGGAGTGTGGTCCTCTTATGTTAGGAAGCAGTTGATATCCTATAATTATGCTACGAAATCATTTAATTTCTATTCTAATATCTGCAAGTAGGGTGTGTGAGATGTTATAATTTACTACACATGTCTATTTTTATATAATTTATGATGTGGGCTATGTTTCACTCATGTTTAGAAAGACTCTTAAATGCAATGATTCGTTGTTATCCTTTTGTATTTCTCACACCTCTTTTGAGGGTGTTGGTGTGATTATAACACTCAAGATTTAATATTTATACATGTTTATAATAAAATATTATATGTTGTGATTATGTTTATAGATTTTTATAAGTGAATCTATATTATATTATCATAATGATATGAATTATCAATTATTTATTTTCACTCATCTCAATTTTATCATTGAATGAGCATAGCATTTTATTTCATTTTTTCATATTTGAGCTTTGTAGTTCCATTTCTTATGTAAGGAACTAGTGTAGCATTAGGCATTACCCTTGAGATCTATTCCTTTCGGAGGGGCGTCTTCTATGGTCAATTTGACACTCAATGTTTTTCCTTGAAGCATTTCATCATAGGCTATAAATCATGAAATTTATGCCTTGTTGAGTGTGAAAGTTACTCTTGATAGTTTTTGTGCCTCAAAACATTTTAGCATTAGGATTGACAATGTTATCCTTACAATTGTATGACTATGCACATTACATAGATAATATTAATAGTCAATTTTAATGTTATGTAAGTCCAAGAATCATGAAAGATGAAATTTTGTGTCCATTCACTAGTCAATTACTATTTTACTTGACTCCAAGACTCATGGAAGAGAAACTTCTATGTCCATTCAATAGTCAATTATTATTTTATGTGACTCCTAGATCATGGAAGAAGAATTTCTATATCCCATGCAAGGAGGATTTTCTTTGGAATCAAAATTATTTCTGAACTCTTAGAATATTCTTTGGAGGGAGACATTGAGTGGGGAGCTTAGTTAGGTGAATAATAAGACATTTTAATACTTTCAATGAAGTGGAAAAGAATCTCACTATTTATAATAGTGTGACAAGCATCTATGATAGTGTAAGAGGTGTAAGAAATCATCTTGTACTATTTGTAAGAAACATGTATCTTATATTAGACATGAGGAATTGTTATTTTGTATTCTAGTGGGTTCATTTTTTGTACCCTAGTAAAGTTGGATGACCAAGCTCATATAAAAGTTTATGAAGTTTCTAATCATTTATGGTTTCTTAGATATTACTTTTGGTTATGTCTTGGATCTTGAAGTAGGAGTAAAATAAGTAGTATTCTAGGTTAATAAGGTAACAAAAATATGTAAAAACTTAAGGAGAGAAATTGTACCGAAAAGGATTAGTACAAGATTTGGATCTCTTTAAATGTTAATGTTTTTCCAACAAGGATTTGTCTATGTATACCTTTTACATAATAATTTACATACCTTTTTTGTAAACTCTAAATTATATACTTGGATGATTTGAGTTTGTGATCTACTTTCACTTGCAAGTTTATATTGCTCTTACAATACTGATGCACTTTGTATTAAACTTTAGAGAAAAACTAAGCGTGTCAAGTTTTTCAACATTAGACAAATTTGGCATTAATGTGTTTTGAATTGGTCTTTAAGATAACTATGACAACAATCCAAGGATAAGTTTGATCTTGTATTAGACTCTAAAGAATTTTAATGTGATATAGGAGTTGTGGTCATGTAGATATCTTATTGGGGGTCAAAGAAGCAACCCTTGGTAATTAAATGTATGGATTTTGTTCGTTAATTTTTTTGTTTTCCATATCCTAGTTGAATGTGGAGGGTGATGGGACTATATGATTGAAGGACACACACACAAAAGACTACAGATCAACAAGCTAGCAAAGACACTCATGGCTTTAATTAGGCTTAACTTCATAAGTTGTAATATGAAATAAGTAGATGGAAGAGACCAAGAGTAATAATGGAAAAAAGAAATGTGCTTTTTGTTTATTCATTGAATAGATAAGCACTTTAATTTGAAGTATGAAGCACATATACCTTTTACATAATAATTGACACATCTTGTTTTGTAATTTCTATTATATACTTGGATGCTTTGAGTTTGTGACCTACTTTCACTTGTAAGTTATATATCACTTCAACAATATTGATGCACTTTGTATTAAACTTTAGAGGAAAAACTATATAAGTGTGTCAAGGATTTTCAACATTAGAGAAGTTTTACACTAATGTGTTTTGTATTGGTCTTTTAGATAACCATGAAAATGGCCCAAGGAGAAGTTTGATATTGTATTAGACTCTAGGGAAGTTTAATGTATTATACGAGTTTTGGGCTTGTAGATATCTTATTGGGGTCAGAGGGGCAACCCTTGGTAATTAAATGTATGGGTTTTGTTAGTTGATGTTTTTGTTCGTAATATTCTAGTTGAATGTGGAGGGTGATGGGACTTTATATTGAAGGACATGCATACTAAAGATCAAAGATTAACAAGCTAGCAGAGATACTTATGACTCTAATCAAGCTTAATTACATAAATTGTAATATGCCATAAGTAGACGAAATAGACCAAACATAATACTGGAAAAAAAGACATGTACCTTTTGCCTATTCCAAGAAATTAAATAGATAAGCACTCCAATTTGAAGTATGAAGCATATAATAACATTAAACTATATTTAACAATGACTTCATTATAAAATCTATTTAATGAAATGATAATTATTTTTTAAAAATTGACATCGATGACAAAAACTTAAACATTAGAAACTAAATTTAAAACCTTAATTTGATTTTTTAGTTTATGAAGAAGCATTCTCTATTAATTTCTATTACTAAACTACATTTTTTTTTTAAAGGGTGTCAAGGATACAAGATCACCCTAGGAGAGCCAAATGGTTGATGACCAAAACCATTAAACATATGAACTATTCATTACAAAAAAGGGTAGTTCTGGTAGCCACCCATGTATATTATTCTTCATGTTGCTCATTCTAAGGCCTCTTACATGAAGCTAAAAAAGTTAGTGTGATTTTCTTTAGGCATCTCAAGCGAACCACCATGGGTTTCAAAGAGTTGTTTGGACATATTGTTGTCTTCTCAAGGATTCGGGTTAACCTTTTATACTAAACGGATCATCTAAGACTTAACAAGTATAGGTCTACAATTGGCTTTGAAATCCTTCTTATCATGAAAAGATCCAGTTTAAATCTAGGACATCGTTGTTAAAAATATTTAGAAACCTTTAAAAGCTCTTTAAGCCTTGGAATCTTTGACTCGAAAACCTAAACTTTTTATAAAAGTACCACCTTTGGATCTCATAAAAGTTGAAAATCTTCCCTTTTTCGAAGAAGAAACATTTTATATTTTCATCTATGATCAACAATTAAAAACTTATCCATCACGTAATATTACTATCGGTAAATTACTTTCTTTCATATGTCCTATAAAAAATATGATATTATCGCTGTAAAGAATTTAAAATAATAGTGATTTATTCTATTAGGAATATGGTATTATCTACGTAAATAATTTAAAATTCCCACAGTGCCAGAAGCATTATAAATTACTCTCCTCCGTTCAATTATTTTAGCATATGTTATTCTGACATGCTTACTTTAGTTTAGTCACTTTCGGAATCAACTGAAAAGGGTATTTTCCAGCATGAACCTTCAGGGCAAGCCAAGAAGTATCCGCCAAAAGTGTGGAAGTCGGAATAGCAAATCCTAATCCTGTACAATGGCCAACCTATGCACTCCTACATTCTGTAATGGCCTCTGCAATTATCTCAGAAAACTATCTGTTCTTTGGTTAGGCAAAGTCTCTAATGTCCTTTGTAATTATCAGAGAGAACTATCTGTTCTTTGGTTAGGCAATGGGGGTGGACAGAAATTTCATACAGAGTGGAGGCTTCACTTTGGTTAGGGCTAAAACAGAGGAAGGGAAAAGCCAGAGACCGTCGCCACATATGAGCCCAGACGCCATGGCAGGAACAAGCATATCCGCCTTCTTACGATTCAGGCGCTGCCATGCGTATACAATCACCGTTCCCACACACATATCAATGGCGAAATAGGCCCCCACAAGAAACGGAACCGCCATAGCCATCGGCAGAGGAATGTACTGCGAAACACTCTTTCGCACCCGATCTCGAACCGCATTGATCACAAATGCCAAAGCAAATGCACCGCAACAGATCTGTAAACAATGCTTTGGAAGTGCGGAGAAGCCTTCCACCCCTAAAATGGCCATGTTTCTGTAAATGAGAGCATAGGGAGCTTTGTATTCTCCATCAGGGTTCCCCACATCGAAGGCCTTGTAGAACAGCCAGAAAACCAGAGGACCCACGATGCATCCCATTACGGTCCCGATCAATTGGCTTGCAAACATGGATCTGGGAGATGAAAGAGTGAGGTACCCTGTTTTGAAATCGTGCATTAGATCTGAAGCTGTGGAGAGAATGGATTTGATGATTCCGCATGCCACTAAGCCCACCATTACGCCTCCGTGATCCTTCCCCGCCCATGCTGCGAATACGAACAGGGCAACCTTGCCATAATTATATGCCAAGTTCTGATCTGTCAGCCCTGCTCCATATGCATTACAGAATGCCAGAGCAGGGGCGAAGACATAAGCTATGAACACGTAGTACCATTTCATTTGAGGAAACATTTGAGGAATGACCCCGATGGATATTGCAGCCAGGACTCCATAGCCGGATAAAGCTACCCAAATGGGTATTGAATCCTTCACGAACATTTCCTTGCGCCGCTTCTCATCGTATGAAATTGCATCGTTTTGCTCGTTCTCTGCGCCTAGAAAGAAAATTGAGCGTAAGTTTTATGGACAACCAATTCCTACTAGTTCGGTTACCAGTTTCTCTAATGGCGAAACTTAGGGTTTACATATGAAATGAGGCTTCAACTTACAAGTTTTGTTTCCCGCTAAGATATCTGTCCTTTTGGATCGTTGTATATACATGGTACTGAGGGTAATGTACATGACCTTGATGAAATTGTAGAGCCCGTCTCCTAGAATGAGGGCAATGCATACAAATACCTGCACATATGTGATGGATTTTGCCCTTAATACTAAAAACGAAATATCCAGGGGGACGATGCACTTCTGAATTGAAATGTATACCTTGTAACCATTAAGGCTTTTCATGCTGCTTTCAGGCAGATCTTCAGGGTACCAATTTCCTTTCTGGTTCCTGATCAGAGGCCACATAATTCCCCACGAAGCAACAGCTCCTATAAGCAGGGAGACATTGACGATGTGTGGGCAGATCATCCCCGCTCCCACATATGTCGTACTAAAATCGAAGTAGAAACTGCCATGGAGCAAATATATGAGTGGAAAAGCCTGAATAACCATGACTACAAACAGGGTGTGTTATAGGATTTACCTTTGCTTCCAAGCTTTCAATCCAAAAACAGGGAAATTCGCAAAACCGCAATTATCTCCACCGCTGAAGAACCATTGAAAAAATCCCCAAAGGAAGCTCAAAGTGAAGTACTTTCCAAAGCATTTAACCTGCTTCCTGCAATTGGAACGCGGAATGCTCATCTTTCGAGGAAAAAGTAGTTCAATCTTGATTTGTAGTGTTACCAAGTACGAATTAAAGGATCCTTTACCTCACTAATTTAGCACCATGTGGGGTGTGGAAACCATTAATAAGAACGGCTGTTGCTGTACCGCTTGGATAGGTTAACTTATGGTCAATGATTAATACCTGTTGATCAAATCAGTGATCCAAACCAAGCACTGTTAGACAATGACTCACATGATTCATTTCAAGTGAGAGACTAGATTCCTCCAGTTTATAACCAAAATCCATACCTTCCTCAGAGGCACCAAAGCTAAAATGCCTATGAATGTAACAACAAAAAGGAACCCAATCATCCAGCCAAGAGCGGGCTCCTTAACATTATCTGGAGTGTTTCCTTCCGTATGAATTCCCGCCTGTTCGTAAGTCTTTCCGTTCATTCCCAGCAAATAAGATCCAAATCCTCCTAATTACCATATTGAAGAAATCAGTACTGCATTCCCATGGTTGCAAATTCTAGACATATATAAACAACGGGAAGAATCGATGAAATGAAATGAAAAATGGCATGACATTTTGCAAGAATTGATGAAATGAAACGAAATGCATAAAATTTTGAGAGTATTGATGAAAAATGCATACCGCCATCTGAACGAAGGGAAGAATTCACGAAATGAAATGAAAAATTGATGAAACAATGCACAACATTTTACAAGAATTGATGAAATGGAACGAAATGCATAAGATTTTGGGAGTATTGACGAAAGATGCATACCGCCATATGCAGTGCTATAACAAGCAACAACGCAGGTCTGGATGACGGTGTTTTCCTGCCTGGTAAAAGGAACCCTGGACGAGCCAATCTTTTCCATTACTTTGCTCAAAGCTTTCATGAGAACAAAGGCCAGCAATCCAGCCGAAACATTCATTAAAGGAACCAGTCCAGTGGTGAGATTGAGCTTCATAACTATGATGCTGAACATAATTCCTATCAGCATGGCCACCAAGAGTCCTCTCAGAGTAATTTGCTCCCTCCATGAGGGCACCTTCTTGCTCTCAAAGACCCCTTCGACACTCAATTCCATTCCAGAATCCGCAACCTTCTCATCTCTTCCTCCGCCTTCTCTAATCTCCGCTGCCTCAACATCGGAGCTCTTGCCGTTATTGTTCACAAAGGATCTATAATGCCCATTATCATGCATCTCATCATAACCCATCTGAAACCCCAAATTTTACTAACAGGACCAGTCCTACAAGAAAAAACTGCCTCTGAAAAACAAATTTATAAAAATGTGGCATGAAATTTGCCAAAACGTCAATGCCTCGCCCTACCCCACCTGTGGCATGTGGGTCAACACAACAAATCAATAAAATTTGGTGGATCTGGACACACTTTTCTCCCAGATATTTAACAAGATGCTCTTTTGAGCATACCCAGGTGTTGATGGGCCTTATTAATTGACCAGATCCACTGCCAAACGTTTTCTTCCGCTACTTCAATCACTCCGCAAAGAATATCAATGGTAACATGAGTGGAGAATCTATTTGTGGTGTTTATGAGATGGCTTCGATTGAAAAGACCAAAACGCCAAGTCAATTAATGAGGTCCGCGGCTGGGGAAGAACACTTGCATCAATGCATTATTAAAAAACTAAAAATTCTGCGAAAGACGGAATAATTTAGGTCTGGAATCGAGATGGGACGGAAGAGGCTGTTCAAATTCACACGAAAAAAGCATCCACAATCCCCTGGGACCGCAGCACTGATGATTCTGATTGGTAAAAATGGCAGAATCATCAATGAAGATGACGTTTGAGGGAATCAGAAGGAATAAATTTGCCTGTCCCGATTTCAATTGGGGCGGCAAAACAATGAGGAAACCAACGGTGTTGATGCTGCCAATTTGTTCAAACACCTAAAACTCCATATGTACTACTTCATGCGCACAATTTGCCAGTACACCTAAAACTCCATATGCTTCTTCTACTTCATGCGCACTTTGATCATCATTTACTCATTTCCAAAGTAGAAGCTCGTACAAACACAGCTGATTTGGCTAGTAGTACACTGGGTCAGAAGAGAAATCTTGTACTACAACGTTGTCCCCTTGAATGATCTGCACCACAATTTGGACCCGCACCCGTTGAAATGATTTAACGGCGGAGATCTCAAGTACTTAATGATAATTTTAAAACGTTTTAATGGCACTTTCAGAAAGTCGTATTTTTTTTTAAAATGATTTTAGTTCGTGACGTGTTTGTTTTCTTCTTACATTTTTAATATGTTTTATCATTGTAAAGTTGTTTTTCATGATAAATGGTGTATAAATTGTATAAATTGTGTGAAAATAAAATTTATTAGTTTCATAATAGATAAGAATCACATTTATAAAAGTCTATTTTAGTATTGATTCAATATAATTTTAAAAAATTTAACGGTCTATAGATGCAAGTGTCATATAATTGTTGATCTTGGATGAATTTCTCAAGTCTGCGACATTGCCTTACAAAGGAAAAGGTGCACAAATTCGTGCACGCTTACAATGGATTAAAGACGGGGATCGTGGTTCCAAATTTTTCTTTCAGTATCTTAACCACAAGCATAAAGCTCAACACATTACAGCGATTAAGTCTGTTGATGGAACAAGGCAAACTAATCATTGTGAGATTATGAATACTTTCTATGATCATTTTTAAAATCTTTTTACTGATGACTCAGCTGAGGATATTCTTCTCCCCTTTCTTGAGGAGAGTGTAGCTTTGTGTATTCCACAGAGAATAGACCTTGATTACAGCAAATTTCTTGACCGCCTTCTCTCCATAGAGGAAATTGATACAGCTCTCCAAAGCATGGCTTTAGAAAAAAGTCCATGTATTGATGGGCTGCCTGTAGAATTCTACAAAACCCTTTGGCCCCATATTCGAGAGGCTTTCTATAATGTCTACCTTGAGGGAGTTGAGACTGGTTCATTAGGAGAAGGGATTAATCAAGGACTGATTAAACTTATTCCCAAAGGCAAAGATGAGGACACTGTTAATGGATGGCGTCCTATCACCCTTCTTAACACCTCTTATAAAATAATTGCTAAAGCTCTTGCACGCAGAATTAAATATATATCTCAAAAGATTGTTCGTCCGGAGCAAACAAGCTTTTTGGGTGGAAGATTTATCCTTGACAATCTAATCCTTGCTTGGGAAACAATTGAATGGGCACAACAAACTGCTCAGGACGCCCTTATTATTAAGATTGACTTTGATAAAGCCTATGATCGCATTCGCTAGCCCTTCATCCTTAATATGCTTCAATGGCTAGGCTTTGGACCTAAAATATGCAAACAAATCAATATGCTTTTCCATGATGCTTCAGCTCGGGTTGCTGTCAATGGCATGCTCTCTCTGCCATTTCCATTGCAAAAATCCATCAGACAAGGCTGTCCATTTGCACCCTTTCTCTATGCACTCGCAGCCGATGCTCTTGGTTATTTGCTTCAACATGCTCATTCCAATAAACTTATTCATGGTATTTCTTTACCTCACGACGCAACAGCACTCAACTCCCATTTTGCAGATGATAGTATGTTGTTTATACATAATTTAGCAGAGGAGGTGAATAATGTTTTGGATGTTTTAGATATTTTATGCAGTATTTCTGGGTCCAAACTAGCCATGCATAAAACTGAATTCATCATGACCCGTCCAAACCCTCGACCCCCTTGGATTCCTAGCCAATGGCGTGAGATTAAGCATGGTACCATCACTCGATATCTTGGCATTCCCTTTGGCATTGGGGTTTCACTCAAAGAGATGTGGTCTTGGTTCATGAGTAAATTAAAAAACAAATTTCTTAATTGGACCAATAAGTTCCTATCAATGGCCGGTAGAATCCAAGTCGCTAATAAGATCTTGTTGGCCAGCTAGGTTTACATCTCATCTTGTTGGTTGCCCTCTCAATCCTATTACACTCAATTGACTCAGCTAATTAGAAGGTTTTTGTGGAACAAATGGGGAAATACCAAAGGTTTGCCTATAACTTCTTGGATTCATTGTATCCAACCAAGGGACAAAGGTGGTTTGGGCATTATTGATCCATACACTCAAGGCATTTGCCTCAACACTAAATGGATTGTAAGGGCGTTAGAGGGTGATATGCCTTGGAAGCATCTAGTTCGGTACCATATTCAAACAGCTACTACTGGAAAATCATGGCATGCAGTTAGTTGGCAAGATAAAGTGTTGTTGGCCCCCTATTTTAAAACCCATGGTTCAGATCCTTTTAATTCCATTTGGAGGGCCTGGCAAATTACTTCGAAGAAATTGTGTTGGTATGATCAGACCTTAATTCATGGTTTAAGTTTTGCTTCGTCCTCCATTTGGTGGAATCGATTGGTCCAGGAAAACAATAGCCCTTTAGCTATCTTAAAACAACTCAAGGGAAGACAACTGTTTAAGAAAGGTATTTGTGTGTTTCGTGACTTGTGGGACCCCCGTAGGTTTGATTGGAAATCATGGGAGCAAATCAAAACCCAGTTCAATCTGTCCTCCATTTACAAAAGACCAATCCTTCATATCCTTCAACTTTTGAGTCCTGAATTGTTGTGCCTCATGTCCACACCTTGCCATGATAGTTTTTTAAAAGATTGGAGATGGCCCAACACTCATACTTTTCAAATTTTCCTGCTCAGAGCTGTGTATAAACAGTTGATCCCTCCCATTCAGCTTTCCCAACGGCTTAATACCAAGTGGTAGTGCAAGCTCAAAAGATCCTACTGGAACAAATTAAGCGCTCTCATATGGAAGTCTAAAGCTTATGCTCGGGCTCAGTTGTTGTCGTGGAAAATTTTGCATGTCAAAATTCCAATTGGTGACAATCTCTTTTTTATTAACCTTCCTCCCAACTGCCCCTTTTGCTGTAAAAGAGAGACGATTAAGCACACATTTTGGTCCTGCTCTCATGCCCAGAAACTCTGGAGGTTCCTCCATTCCACTTTTCTGGCATTGTTTCCTCAAACCTGGTCTTGGAAAAATGCACTACTTGGTGTTTCTCCAGCTCCTAATATTATCATTCAATCCTTCAGGCACATTATCCTTAAGCAGATCTGGTGATTAAGATGTATGGTTGTCTTTGCTCACACTTTCTATTCGCCCGAGGTTGAGTACTTGATGGTTACTTCATATTTCTTTCCTCTGCTTGTTACTTTGAAAGCAGATGTTCAGTCCAATATGGTTCTTAAAAAGTCGCTCGAACATATAAATCTTCAGCTTTGTGGTTTTGAAGAAAAGTTTAAAATTCGAGCTAATCATGCTGTCAGCATTTAGTCTTGTGCAATATGGTATGCTTTCAGCTTGGAATAGGTACATCTTGGTTGCAACTTCAGTCTTGGTTGCTGATACTTTGAAGGAATTGCGGAGTGCGTTGCTGGAGTTTTGGAAACAGTTGCATTATTCATTTTTAATTGTCTCAATACCGATGTTACCTCGGATGATCATTGTAATGTAACTAATGCTGTTATAGCGGTTAGCATTGTATCTGTTGTTATTTATTTGTAAATGTTTATTTTTATTATTAAAATGCTTCTTTCAATTTTTTTTAAAAAAAAAGTGTCATATAATTGTAGAGTTAAAAGTTATTTTAATAAGAAATAAGAAGGTTATGTTTAATTATTCTATTCATTTAGGAATTAGGTAGACAAAAGTGTCACCAATAATAGTGTTTAAATTATCTTTCAAAGTTAATGCAAAAGTCTTTAGACAAATGTGCCCCACAATTATAGAGTTAAAAGTATCTTAATAAAAAATAAAGAGATCATACTTGAAAGATTTGTTCCATCTATTTAGAAATTCTAAAAACAAAAATGTCACACATTATAGAGTTTGAATAATCTTAATAAGAAAATAAGGTCACGACTAGGGGTTTTGCCTCATCTATTTAGAAAATCTTAGTCATTTGAAAGACTTTTCTAAATGGAAAAGTATTATAAAGAAAATCACTTCATGAGATAAACTAAGACCTCAAGAGTCATGAGAGAAATATTTTCATTGTTTTGTTGTGGTAATTCCATTAGTGAAAAACTAAAATTTCATAGAATGTAAAAGGAAATATTTCACTTCCTACATTAATGATGATTCAAGGTTTAATACTAATCAATTATATTGAATAGTAGAAAAGATTGAATTTCACTACTAGATTTGAGTAATTGAGATTGAGAAATAAAATAATTAAAGAGGAAATAAAGAGTTGATATCATATCATATCAATGTTGATAGGGACTTTGTCAATTGTTATTGTTACATATTGTTAAGATCTAAGAGCTAGATATAAAATATTGATAAGGGACTTCATATGGAGATGTTCCACAATTTATGTCTATGTTAATTATAGAATTGTGTCATATTGCATAGTTTGACTAATCTAGCCTCCTTTAAGATTGATGATATTCATAAGGACTTGCTTGTATCCTCTATACAATTGTTGGTTAAAAAATTTGTATATGCATTTAGTTTTTTGTGTTTTTTTTTTAAATTTTATTTTTAAGATGTTTGAGCATGTGTGTGTGTGTGTGTGTGTGTGTGTGTGAGAGAGAGAGAGAGAGAGAGAGAGAGAGAGAGAGAGAGAGAGATTAGTTGTACATGGGGGAAATGGATGCAAGGGATAGATCTAATTTCCTATTGCACATGCACAATTTAGAAGGAAAATGACTAGGTAGGCTTAAGTTAATGCTCTAAATAGGTGCAATAATTCTTCGTTGTAGAT
Organism: Cupressus sempervirens; assembly: GCA_028749045.1. Classification (NCBI taxonomy): domain Eukaryota; kingdom Viridiplantae; phylum Streptophyta; class Pinopsida; order Cupressales; family Cupressaceae; genus Cupressus; species Cupressus sempervirens. The sequence continues at coordinate 92,578,881 of CM053787.1, read as the reverse complement.
GTGTAACGAGAAATGGATAGGTGTAATTTGAAAGAAGTATATGAGATAGAGGGAAAAATAAGTAAATATAGATAAATTAGGAAATGGAGACTGACAAAGAACCAAAAAGAAATAGAAATTACTTAAAACATAAATTACACAAAAGGGCTAACTTGTGGTACAAATATGAGTTGAAATGATGAGGTCCAAAATATTCCAAAGACTTGTACCTTGTGTTTCAAGTTGAAACTTATAAGGTTGCTTTATTAGTTCTCGATATTTTCATCAAAGTTCCAACTATTGTGCCACATGTTCCTAAGCACAAAAAAAAGGGGAAAAGTTGTTGAAAGGTGTATGCCATGGGCAAACCCCTATTTAAAAATTGACCTTTAAATAAAATTGAAATTTCATAAAAGAATGTAAAGGTAAAGGTAAACACTTGATCTACCTTGACTATAACTTCATAAACAAATGTAGAAATGACTCATATTCATGAAAATACTTGAATTTTAGTTGCTGACTTGGGAATACATAAAGTAATCATGGATTCCCTCACAAATGCATAGATCTATGAATGCCACTCTTAGATCTTTAATTTTCGTGTGACTAATAATCACTTTCTTCGAAAGATTAATAAAAAGTGTAAGAATTTGCTTAATTGATCACATAAATAAGAGAGATACAATGATATGATCAAATGATTGATTCAATATTGATCAAATGATAATGAGTATAAAGTTAATAATTTATGTGTGTACAATGTAGATATATTTGAATATATAAGCAATGCATGATAAGTAGGACATGTGCATAAGATACCATATCAACTAGACAAGTGGTAATTACATGTTGATTAGTGGTGGAGCATCCTCCATTATACAATAAAATATGTGCCACATGTGAAACAATAAGAGGACGATAATGTGATAGGAGCACTAAAGGTGGATCTCGCACACAAAGAGTTGTAATATGACAACTGTTAGTGTAAATAATTAATTATTATTACACTTTACTTAAGTTTAATTAGGAATATGCATAGTCATATGAGTTGTCTTGTTGACAACACAATAGTTAGTAACTTATTAGAGCACATGGTGTCTACAACATCTCTTTATGAGATACACCTATGTAAACTTATCCTCTCATCATTGCACAAAATCCTATGCTCAATGGAGGATAATCCACCTTTGGTGGGCATGTGCTAAGTTGTGATCCTTATCTCTTGTGTAACTTCTAGACATATCAGTTGCCCTTATATACATGCACCCTCTATGATGTATTCATCCAATTATCCAATTATCCAATATCATTTTGATCATTATTCAAATTCTCATTTGATCATCATTAGTCTCTCTTGTGTTATCTATTGAGCTTCTTGATCTTGGTGTTGAATTATTGCCTTAGGAAAATTCTTACATGGTATCAGAGCTATACCAAATTCTTACATGTTATTAGATCCATAGGAGTTTCATTGCATAGCCATTGGAGATATTTTTTTGCAGGTCAAGATTGGAGCTTGGTGGTGTAAATCAGATATTGGTATCACATTCAGAAGGTCAAAAACCCCCAAATTGACTTTTGTTTCATCAAAACTAGACATCTGAGGTGAAATCTAGAGTCATTTTATTTTTGGAAGTGCGACGGCAGCAATTCAGGAAAAATAATTACAGAGATGATTTTCAAACAGTGATATCTCCCTCATATGGACTTCATTTTTTGAGCAATTTTTTTTTTTTTTTGTTTTGGGGTAGAATTTTGTGATCTACACACTAGTGTTGGTTGCTTGAGATCTCTATGTTGGCATGTATGTTGATGCTATGGAGGAGTTTTTTTTTTTTTTTTAAGACTGCAGGAATCGGTGCAGCACGACGCCCCCTATAAACTGCACTGCACCGGGTAAACTTTTTAACGTGACTGGTAGTGTTGGCACAACATGCCCACTAGTACCACGGGGACGAGGAGACTAGAACCCGTGACCAACCTCCTGCAACAGGGAAAATTTAGCCAACCAAGCTAGGGCCCACACCCCATGCTATGGGGGAGGATTGCATAACATTGTTATGATGTATTAATAATTGTGTTTTTCATTGATGAAAACATAGTAATGAGTTTGTAAAAGACTGATAGAGCAGCAGACTGTGATTTTTGTATTAAGGACAATACATTGTGTATCTTCTTATGTGCAGTTACCAACACATACTACAACATGTATTTGTAACATGGGCAGGTGCATAGAACCTAAATCGACAGCGTACAAAAGATATTGATTATTTACAGAAAACTACATAGAAACAGAGCATTGGGAAAATAATTTCTATTATATGATCGATATAGAGCATTGTATTTGGAATGAAAGGTTGTGCAGTTAACTGAAGGTAGTACACTAACCACTGATGTTGTCAGGAAGTGTGTAGGTACAAAATTCGCATGTGTGAAAGTTTGGGTATAACTGTGAGCCGACAACATTAATTAAATATGTATTTTATTTAATTAATTTATGGTAAAGTGTGAAGCCGACTCAAGGACTTAACATTAAGTGTGGTATAAAGGAAAGATTTTTCTGAGTTTTAGACATCATGAATGAGATCAATGAGCAGAGGTGAATTATGAATTTTGAAGAAATAGAGCAGAGTGATTTGCTAATGTGTGTAAGTGATCTTAAGGGTTATTGTTGATGGTTTCAGAGTTCCATATCTAATTGCATGATCTAAAGGTGAAGGTGTTTGATGTACTAGAAAGAGGAAGAAGCAGAAGATTGTCACACATCTATTATTCCAAAAGGAATAGTACTGAGATCAATTAGACAGTGGGTTCATTGCTTTGATCCTAAAGTTGTTTGGACAGTGAGTTCAGCTACCTTCTACAACTCCTAATAGGGTTGGAATCTCCTAATAGGGATTCAAAGTCTCCTAACAGGGACTCATTGTACTAGTTAAGTGTTGTAATAGACTCCTAACAGGGTCCATCGAATATTGATATTAGTACATCATTTTGTGGGCATCATTCTCACCGGGGTTTTCCCTAGTCAACATATCTGGTGTAATTGTGTATGCACATCTCTTTATGGTTACTATTTTACTTTGATTGAATGGTTGAAATTTTTTTAAAAGGTTAAAATTCTTATATAATTGATTCACACCCCCCCCCACCCCCTCCCCCCCCCCGCCCCTCTCAGTTATATTACTAGACTACTATTTCTAACAATTGGTATCAAAGCTTTAGGTCCTTGAAGGGAAATTTAACAACTTTGGGAGATCCATGGCGAATCTATTTAGGAAGGAAAGTCCTAGATTTGATGGCACAAACTACGAAAACTAGAAGGATAAAATGAAGACTCATCTCTTGTGCATGGGTCCAAGATATTGGCTTGTAACCAAGACATCTAAAAACATTGCAAAAGAAGACCATCTTGAAACCTATACCGAGGAATAGAGAGAAGTATTTATGTGAAACATAAGGGTAAGAGAAGCAATATTGTCAATGCTAGCTGAAAGTGAGTACAGTTAGGTAAAACAACTCAAAACATCTCATGAAATTTGGAAAACTTTAGAGGCTAATTATGAGGGTGATACACGTGCAAAGAGAGTTAGAATAAAAAATTTGTCTTACGCATTCCAAGATGCTAGAATGATGGAAGATGAATCTATAAAAGCTATGTTGGCAAAATATCTGAGATTGTTGTAGGAATCACATCTCTTGATGGAAAGAAATTTGATGATGAAGTGATATGGAAGATCTTGAAAAGTTTGACACCACCTTTCAAGACAGTAGCACAAATGATTTAGCTGATGATACCCTATACTAAAAATTTCACCAAAGAAACATTGCTTGGTAGATTGGAAGCTGTAGAATTTGATCTGAAACAATCTGGAGAATTAGAAAAAGTTGAGATAGCATTTAGTGCACTGAATATCAAACCTAGTTTAGCAAGGAACACAAAAGCACAAGGAGACATTGCTAGTAGCAGTAAGTCTATTGAGGAAAAGATCCAAGAGGGAGTGGCTCTTCTTGTGGAAAGAGAAAAAGATGGTAAGAATATCTTCAAATGTTGGACATGTAATGAATATGATCACTATGCATCTAAGTGTCCTAAAAGAGAAAGAAAGTATAAGGGAAGATTCAAGTCTAGAAGACCTAGAAATTGTTTATATGCTACCGAAGAAGAAGAGGAAAAAGAATCTAATCAAAACATGAGTGAAGATGAATTAGGGTTTGTAGCTATAAAGGAGGATGATCTTGATAGAGAAATTAGAGAAGAAAGTGCACTGATCTCACAAGTTGAAAAGAAAGATTGGATCATTGATAGTGGTTCTTCACATCACATGACTAGTGATATGAGCAAGTTTGTCAAATTCAAAAGCTATGATGGAGGAATTGTCAGAGTAGGGAACAATGTATCCTGTCACATTTCAAGAATTGGATCTATCACACTTGATGGTAAAACATGCACTGATGATGTTTATTTTGTTGATAGACTGAAACATAACTTGTTAAGTGTTGGACAGCTTATGGACAAAAGTTACCAATTGCAGTTTGGTAATGACACATGCATTATCAAGAACAGGGAAGGAAAACTACTTGGTATTGGCACAAGAACCAAAGGTAATGTATTTTAGTTAAATTCTACTAAAATAAAATGCTTGGTAGCTAAGAATGACAACAATTGGTTATGGCATAGAAGATTTTGTCATATTAACTTTGATAACATTGTGAAAGCTAGTAATACACTTGTTGTGAGAGATTTAACTAAGACCACTAAGCACACTGACACTATTTGTAAGGAATGTATCTTGGCTAAGCAGAAGAGAGTCTCATTTCCTAGCAAGCAATTTTTTACTACACAAAAGTTGGAATTGGTTCATACATATCTGAGTGGTCCTGTAAGAACAAGAGGATACTATGGAGAAAGGTACTTTATGATTTTTGTTAATTATTTTACTAGAATGATGTGGGTAGCTTTTGTTAAGGAAAAATTAGTGGCATTTGAGAAATTCAAGATATTCAAGATCAAATTTGAGAATGAATTTGGAGTTAAAATGAATCAAGAGCCTAAGATCTGATAGAGGAGGAGAATTCACTTCTAGCTCTAATTCAATAGCTATTGTGAAGAGCATGGTATTAGGGGTATTAGGAGACAACTATCTTCACCCCACACACCTGAGCAGAATGGGATTGTTGAAAGAAGATGATGATATTTGTAAGCAAATGTTACATCAAAAGAGATGATGATATCGGTAAGTTTGATCCAAGGAGTGATGAAGGTATGTTTCTTGGATATTCATTAAAAAGTAAGGCTTACAAATGTTTCAACTATAGAACAAAAACTATAGTAGAGTGCGCAAATGTTAAAATTGATGAAAAGTTTGGCACTAAGGAAAAGATGATGGATTATAACTCTGATGGAGATGATTATTCTGGGATGACCAATAGATGCAATGAATTATTTCTCAAAACTAACAATTACTTGCATAATAATGTGCAAACTGAAGTAGCAAGAGAAGAATAGAGCACAGTACCTGAAATAAAAGTTGAAGCAACAACTCCTACCCCAAATAGGAATTTGATAAGAAATTATCCTATTGATCAAATAATAGGAAGTAAAGAAAAGGGAGTAATGACAAGGAGCAGAATTAATGAAGAACTATGTTTAATATCTCAAGTAGAACCAAAGAGCACAGATGAAGCAATCAAAGATGATCATTGGATAAGAGAAATGGAGAAAGAATTTCAGCAGATAATTAAAAATGGCACATGGGAATTAGTTCCTAGACCAAAGGACAAAAATGTGATTTGCATAAAATGGGTATTTAGAAATAAAATGAATGAACAGGGAGAAGTAATAAGGAACAAAGCAAGACTTGTATGAAAAGGTTACTCTCAGCAAGAAGGAATTGATTATGAGGAAACATATGCACCTGTAGCAAGGATGGAAGTAGTCAGAATGTTCCTGGCATATGCAGCAAATAAGAATTTTAAGGTATATCAAATGGATGTTAAGTCAACATTCTTGAATGGAGAAATTGAATAAGAAGTTTACATTGAGCAACCAGAGGGTTTTCCTTTGACAAAAGAGAAGGATATGGTTTGTGAATTAAAGAAAGCCTTGTATGGATTAAAGCAAGCACCTAGAACCTGGTATGCAAGGTTGGATAAATACTTAGTAAAGCTTGGATTTTCTAAAGGAACATCACATAATAACTTTTACTTGAAAGAAATAGAAGATGATTTGTTGATTATCATTGTATTTGTTGATGACATCATTTTTGGAGGAAATGATGAAGCCGGTAACAAATTCTCAAAAGACATGAAGAATGAGTTTGAAATGAGCATGATAGAAGAAATGAAATTTTTCATAGGATTGCAAATTGTTCAAAACAAAGAAGGTATCTTTATTTCTTAGACCAAGTATTTGAAAGATTTTCTAAAAAGATTCAGTTTAGAAAATTGTAAACCTATTGGAACTCCTATGGTAACTGGTCACAAGTTATCAAGCAAGGATGAGACACCTACTATTGAATAGAAGAAGTATAGATCTATGATTGGAGGATTACAGTATCTGACTCATAGTATACCTGATATAGCTAATGTAGTTGGAATTGTGGCAAGATTTTAGGTTGATCCTATAGAATATCACTATACAACAATAAAGAGGATATTTAGGTATCTGAAAGGGACATCAGATTATGGCATTTGGTATGACAAAAGCAATGACTTAATCTTTGCACTTATAGAAATCTTGATTGGGATGGAGATAGGGATGAAAAAAAGAGAGCAGAGGGGCATTCTTCCTTGGAGGAAGACTAGTTTCTTGACTTGGCAAGAAGCAAGATTGTACTTCTCAAAGTACTGTAGAGGTAGAGTATATTGCAGCAGCAAACAAATGTAATCAAGTCATATGGATGAAGTAGATGATGAAAGATATTGGAATTATATTCACAGAACCTATTATCATTTACTGTGCCAATAAAAGTACTGTTAACATGTCTAAGAATCCTATTTTGCATTCTAAGACTAAGCACATTGACATAAAATATCATGTGTTGAGAGAGAAAGTTGCTAAGAAAGAAATTAGACTGGAGTACATTAACACCAAGGAATAAATTGCAAACATTTTCCTAAAGGCCTTACTAAAGGATACATTTGAGTACCTGAGAGGCATGCTTGGGGTTATGCCCCTACCTAGCTCAGAGTAGAAGATGCAAAAGTGCATCAGTCCAAGATACATAGCACCATTATTAGACTGGACTGAATGATGATGCTTCCTCAATGGGGTAGTATCTATGATGAACAGAGTCAACAAGGACTCTTGGTAATTGGTGATTAGTAAACAATAGTGTCTTTAGACACTTATGTTGTTTATAGAGCTATATGCAAAAGTTGTGCTAATAAATTATTGTATGTTCAAGAAATTGAACCATTCATGTCCTATCTTTGACATTGATGTCAATGGGGGAGAGAGTGGCATGAAAAACATTAGAGAGCTCTTGTACTATGGGGGGGAAAGTGTTGCAATTGAGGATTTAGCAAGATCTGATTGATAAAGAGACTTGTTGGTATTTTGGAGCTAGATATTTTTCATCTATGTTGCCATCAATGCCAAAGGGGGAGATTGTTAGCATGTATGCTGATGCTATGGGGGAGTATTGCAGAACATTGTTATGATGTATTTATCACTGTGTTTGTCATTGATGACAACATAGTAATGAGTTTGTAAAAGACTGACAAATCAAAAGATTGAGCAATAGACTGTAATTTTTGTATTAAGGAGAATACATTGTGTATCTACTTATGCACAATTACTAGCACATACTAGACCATGTATTTTTCACATGGGCAAGTGTGCAGAACCTGAATCGACAGCATACGGAAGATATTGATGATTTACAGAGAACCACATATAAACAAAGCATTGAGAAAATAATTTCTATTGTATGATTGATACAGAGCATTGTATTTGGAATGAAAGGTTACATAGTTAATTGGAGGTAGTACACTGACCACTAATGATGTCAGGGAGTGTGCAAGTATGGAAGTTGCACGTGTGAAATTTTGGGTATAACTGTGAGTCAACAACATTAATTAAATATGTATTTTATTTAATTAATTTATGGTAAAGTGTGAAGCCGACTCAAGGACTTAACATTGAGTGTGGTATAAAGGAAAGATGTTTTTTAAGTTTTAGACATCATGAATGAGATCAATGAGCAGAGGTGAATTGAAAATTGTGAAGCAATAGAGCAGAGTGATTTGATAATGCGTGCAAGTGACCTTAAGGGTTACTATTGATGGTTTCAGAGTTCCAAATCTGATTGCATGATCTGAAGGTGAAGGAGTCTGACATACTAGACAGAGGAAGAAGCAGAAGATTATCACACATCTATTATTTTGAAAGGAATAGTACCAAGATCAATTGGACAGTGGGTTCGTTGATCTAGTCCTAAAGTTGTTTGGACAATGGGTTCAATTGCCTTCTACAACTCCTAACAGGGATTCAAAGTCTCTTAACAGGGAATCATTGTACTAAGTGTTGTAATAGACTCCTAATAGGGTCCATCCTCTAACAAGGAATATTCATATTAGTACATCATTTTGTGGGCATCATTCCCACTGGGGTTTTCCCTTTGATCAAGGGTTTCCCTAGTCAACATATCTGGTGTAATTGTATATGTGCATCTCTTTATAGTTATTGTTTTACTTTGATTGAATGGTTGAGATTATTTTAAAAGGTTAAAATTCTTATATAACTAATTCACCACCCCGCCCCCCCCCCCCCTCCCTTCTTATTTATATTGGTGGACTACTATTTCTAACACTCTATTCTTGAATTTTTTTGAAAATCGCAAATCCCAATTTTTGCAACTTCAAAGACTTAGTTCGAGCCCATCTGGACACATATTTAGGTGCTATTTTTTTTTAGAGTGCATGATTATTTGTCTACTTTCTAGATCTAGTATCAATAGACATAGTACTTTCAAATTTTGGTCTCATTTTGGCCTATTGGCACTTGTAATTAATTAGATCCTTGAGAGGTCTTGTGCCTTATCTTGTTGAGTTTGATATAGCTTCATATTTGTTATTGTAACCATCAAAATCAGAAGGGCGTATAATTATAAAGTGCCAAATCATGTATTAGGGGGGTTTCTTTGATTTTTTTTGCATTTTGGGGGTGCATACATTATTTGATCTCATGGAATCATTTCAAAAGTGTCACTTTGGTTTAAGATTCAAATTGACAAAAAGGAACTATTAGAAATGGAGTGCTTTGATGATTGATCATCTAAGAGAACATAAGGAAGTGTTTCCTTATCTATACTCGAAGATATTTCCACCTAATACTAATTGGGGACATCTTTCGCTTCTTCTTTTCTTTATGTATAACAATATGAGTAAGGAATTTTTTCTCCTCTTAGTAAGGCAAGTAGTCCTCATGACATTTGGATGTGTCTTTAGGAAGCATATGGAGATCCACGAATCCCTCCATTACTAGAGGACATTATACCTCTAGTCACTCCAGTTGTGGTACCTACAACTCTAGTTGAGATTATACCTCCTGATGCTCCTATTGCTTCTACTGATCCAATTCCAACCACAGATGCTCCTTATTCAGTGCAGTAGGAAACACCATGTCTTCCTATTTCAACCTCAAGGGATGACTTCCTTCTAGACATTGCAGTGTTGTTTGTGGAGTCTTACATTGAAGATATGGGAGACATTATTGATGACATTCATCCTCTCTTTGTTAAGGAGAATTCTTCTTCACTTGTTGCGAGGGAACACTCTGACCCTCAACCCCTTGATCTTTCTTTTGAGACTAACATGATTGTGGACACTTCTTTTCAGTAGTTGGAGGAGGACTCTTTTACTTCAAAGGGGACATATCAGTCTTTGGAGATTGTATACTAGTTTCCTCAGACATCATATATTTTTGAGGATTCTTCCTACTAGTTGGGGAGCATTCTCTACTACACCTATGGCCCCACTTCTTCCTACAGGGAGGAACATCATTCAGTTTTCATGGTGCAGCTTCTTCAATCATCAAGGAGATTCTTTCATGGGTGTGCATTCATCATTGAGGGGAGGTTCCATTGCTTCTCTTCCCATATCTTCTTATAAGGATGATTCCTTTTCTTTGGAGTTTGATTCACTTTCATACATGGACATGTTACCTTGTTTACCACCTTCTTTTGGGCATCCACCAGATTGGCTTGTGGCATCTACATTCATCAAGGACTTGTCAACATATGAATAGACTTCAAAGGAAACATCCATAGCATACTACGTATGGATTCCTCATCCATCTTCCTATCTACAATGGGAAGTATAATTGCACCTATACTTGGTGTATCTTCTTCCTAAAGGAAGAAATTTCATTATCATGTATTTTTTTCTTATGGGGGATATATGCTTGTACATGCATGATGTATGTCATACTAGGGGGGTTTTGATTACTCCATCCTTGCATGCATTTTGTATTTCTTCATCTCTCTTTTTGGAGGAGGTTTTTCCCATGAGGTTTTCCCTCTTTCTCCATTTTCAGAGAGATTTTATTGCATCACATTGTATGTATTTCATTGCATTCATACATAGGTACCTAACATGGCCTAGTAGCCAGGACCCACATTGCATCTTGCATTTAGCTTTGTGAACTTAAGTGCATTCCCCTAAGTTGCACTTAAGGGGGGATGTTAGTGTAAATAATTAATTATTACCACACTTTACTTAAGTTTATTTAGGAATATGCATAGTCATATGAGTTGTCTTGGTGAAAACATAGGAGTTAGCAACTTATTAGAGCACATGGTGTCTACAACATCTCTTTATGAGATACACCTATGTAAACTTATCCTCTCATCATCGCACAAACTCCTATGCTCAATGGAGGATAATCCACCTTTGGTGGACATGTGTTGAGTTGTAATCCTTATCTCTTGTGTGACTTCTAGACATATCGATTGCCCTTATATACGGTCACCCTTTATGATGTATTCATCTAATTATTTGATATCCATTATCATTTTGATCATTATTGAGATTTTTATTTGATCATCATTCGTCTCTCTTGTGCTATCTATTAAGATTCTTGATATTGGTGTTGAATTATTGCCTTAGGAAAATTATTACATGGTATCAGAGCTATACCAAATTCTTACAACAACTAACTCCACTTCAAGTGGATCTCTCCAACTTCATGTGCTAAAATGAAATGCAAACTCGTATGTGTTTGCATGACAACTAATATGCAAATGCAAAGTAGACTCAAGTAAAGTGTAATTAGTAATATTTAATTATCCCAACATGAGGGATGGAAAAAGGATCTTCTAGCTTGATTGATAACCCCTCTACATGGTCATCATGGAGAGAATCTTGCTTCAATTGAACATGTTAAAATTGATGAAAGCTCAACCCATAACTCTCAAGAATCATCGCATAATGTCACAAAAAGAGAGGAGTAAAGGTATCGAGGGTCGAATTCACAAATTCATAAGAGAGGAGACATTATTGATGTGCAAAAGATAAATTTCTATTCAATAAAAAAGAGTTAATTACGAAGAGATATCCATCCTAGGAAACTAACCTAGGTTGCATGATAATAATTAATTACTACATGCCTAAATCTTAGCTTAAGTAAACTAGAATTACTAAGGAAACATCTTATTACTCTAACACCCCTTTAAGATAAACTTAGGGAGTAGCTAAAAACTAGAAAGAACTATTGAAAGTAAATTTGGGTCCTAACAACAAGGCTTGATGAGGTACCTAATACCAACAAAATCTCTATAAAGAAGATAAATAGAAAAACCACATGGGAAAAAATGTTCTCCAAGAAGAGATGGTAATAATGTTGAAAGAACTAGTGAAGGACTGTAAAAACCTCCAAACTAGTGAATGCCCTAGAAGATAGGAACAAAAAGATGATCATGAAGAAAACCACTAAAGCATATAGAAGCTACAGAACATTGTCAAAATATAATTTTTGATCTAAATAAACTTCATTGAAATAGAAGCTAACCAAGTAGAGAAGATTATAATCTGCATGAGTGCCCTCATAAGACACTACTCAAATTAGGAGGCACACAAAGGGAAACAATTGAACTCAAAGATACAGATGACATGAAACACAAAAGCCTGAGGAGATGATCAATTAGGCATGGAAGGTTGCATAAAAAAAAAGGAACAAAAAGAAGAGTGTTTATATGGTAAATGATCCATCTCAACAAAATGCATAGGTACACAGTCACTGCATCCTCCTAGTACATGGGAACAAATACTGAATACATAGCTCATTCCATCAAACTAAGGAAGCATATGAACCAATAGAAGAACCCCCCTAATGCAAACAAGGGTGATAGGAAATTGGAAAAGGGAGCCAATAGAACTGCATATCAAGGAACCATGAGGAAGATGCATAAAAGAATACTTAAGAGTTTTGTGAGGTGATCAATCTTAGACACATCACGAGGCTAATGTATGGAATGAATACTCACTTACAAAGGAAGATGGAAAATAAAGAAAAAACATCAACCCCCCTCCCTCATTAAACTTAATTAGAGTAGTGGGTGTGTGCACCAAGTTGGTGTACAAACCCCATTATACTTTAAAAAACCCAATCGAGTTTTGTAAAACCCAATCAAGTTATTAAATAATATAATTCAAAAAAACCTAATCAAGTTTGTAAAGTATATATTTTGATTGTTGTCTACATTTGAGGGCATTTTTATCCCCTGAAACGATAGCAGGAGTGTGGATTTTGGAGGAGAACACCAAAACCTGATTGGATTTAGCATAAAAAATGATTTTTTATTACATTTCTATCCATGGCACCCCACAAGTGAGGTAAGTCTTCATTCTATTCGTCATTTATGTATTTTTCAATCAAATTTTGTAATGTGGTTTTTTAATTTATAAGTTTTGTAATTATTTTTAATGTTTTTAATATAGATGAATCAAGGAATTAAAAAAGATGAGGGAGAGAAGAAATACCACCTCCTACACAATCAAACTCTCCACCTGTCATGACACAACCACAAATCACTCCACTCATTGTGACACAACCATAAAACCCTCCACTTAATGTTCTCGTTCAACAACCACCACCTCTTATAAACCCTCCACACATACAATTACATCATTTAACTACTACACAAGAGGACCTCATAAACCACCTCTCACAAAATAGTGCTAACATTACCCAAATGGTCAATAGGTTGTGGTCATATACACTTTCTTGCCACTCAACCCTAGTGATTACACTTGAAAAAATGACCCAAAATGAAAATGAGGTGTTTAGGGAGGTTAAAAAATGGGGTACATGGAGGGATAGGTGTTGTGCATTTATGTTGATGGGTTATCATATCAGCAAGTGAAAAATAAAGACATAAATAAAGGTACTATATGTTCTCTTTTCACTAATCCTATATTCGACAACTCCCTATTACACACAACAAAAACTTTTCCTATTCATTGGTGCACTCATGCTAGGATGAGATCATGTTTTTAGAATAGGTGGTACATGATTTTTGACCTACCACCATGTAATAATTATGAGGTGCCTCTATATTTTTTGAGAAAGCTATATTGTGAGTTCATCCTTGGCAAGTAGCCAAATTACTTTGACATTCGTTAGTTCTAAGGTAGAGGGAAAGGCTCTGTGTAGGATAGTCCTAGGGCTCGTATGGTGGTACCAAAAAATGAGAGGAGATGTACAACATGAAAAACCATGACTCATGTTATGCTCCCATCAATTTTAAAGGAGTCTATTTATTTATAGACTCTTCATGCAACTGCATCATTGACAAACGTTATCATTAAACATGACCCACAATTAGGTGGTTTTCCTTCACCTATGGCACCCTAACCATCATCAAATGCACCTTAGGGTCATTACAATATGTTATGGCTCCATCATCATCATCTATGAGACCAGGGCCGTCACAACATGTGATAGCTCCATCATCATCACCTATGACACCTCAGTCATCATAGCCTACAACAACTCCATCAACATCACCTGCACCACTAGTGTCATCTCCACCTGTATCACCTCCACCACTAGTTTCGTCTCTACTTGTGTCACCTACACCACTAGTGTCATCCTCACCTGTGCCACCTGCATTGTCATCATGTGCATCATTACAGTCTTTAGGGCCCAATCAAAATTTTTGTTTTAGCTTTCAACACGTGTGATGGGATAGATATGGAGGCTTCTGAGGATGGAGTGTCATCTCATCCATGTGTACATTGTGGGCATACTTGTTATTCATATGGAGGTGGGGATTTCACACTCATAGATGATTTGATAATGATGGTCTTCGATGGACAAGATACATAGGTTTGTTTGTTTGAGCTTTGACATGATATTATTTAATCACCTAATTATTGTAAAAGTAAAAAAAAATTATGGATCACTTTGGATTGATATGTGAACAATATGCAATGCAAGGTGCAACAAGCAGTTTGAGAACACCACAGAGTACTCGTTCTGCTAGAGGTGCAAGGCTAGGAGCAAGAATACTCAAGGTAAAATTTTTTAAATATTCTTAAAACTAAAATAATAAATTGGCTTTAAAATATTATTTCTTAATTGGTATGACACTAACAACCCACTTATCGATCCTCTTCCGTCTCTTATCATTATTGAAACCCTCTCATTCATCAAATCCATCCAATTCCCATCCACATCTCTTGCTCCTAGCATTACCCAAACCCCATCTAATGAACCTTATGATTTTTGACATGATATTATTTAATCACCTAAATATTGTAAAAGTATATATATACTTTTTAATTTTAAAGAGCATTTTAGATTGATATGTTCAAACAATATGCGATGCAGGGTGCAACAAGTGGTATGAGAACACCACATAGTACTCATTATGCTAGAGGTGCGAGGCTAGGAGCAAGAACACCCGAGGTAAAGTTTTTTAAATATTCATAAAAGTACAATAATACATTGGCTTTGAAATATTGTTTCTTCTAATGAATGAACCCATCATCTCATTTACATAGTACACTTACGATAAATTCTCTTAGTGACTTAGGAGGTAAGTGTAGACCACATTCCTGCAATATTTCATTAGTATGAAAAGTACAACATATATAATGATAAACATCATAATGCATAGAAAACTTAACATGAACCCTACAACAACATGTAGTGCATGTATGCTTTATATCAACATAGAATGGTTTTATCATCTCAAAAAACCTTTGGCTGATTTTAATTTGACGAAATCTTTGAAGAAACATTTCGTAACATTGTGTTTGAGTCATATCCAAAAAAATGTTATTCATGTGGTTCACGATTTTTTTTCCCAATTCGTCTTTTGACAACATCTTTTTGGTTTGGTGAAGCCATTGTGTTGTCACACCAAAAGTTTTCTATTAATGTTCTTAGTGCATCAACAATAACTTTATCCTTTACGTGGGAGTTTACCTTGGAATGACCAAAAAGAAGTCTCATTAGGATTCTCAATTTTCTCTCACCTCACTAAGACTTTGAGCAATGTTGTTCTACTTATCCTTAATCATTTACTTGTTTTTCTTACCATACAAGTTTTTTCCATTTCCTTTCCCATTATGGTTGATGTGAGGACCCATCAACTTGTATTAGCATCTTTAGTATGTTCTTTTGAACCAATGGATTGGTATGTATCAAAGATGCTTCTAACAATGCTTTTTTCACTACTATTTTCAAATGTTCTTAACCCCAAAATTTTCATTGTCTCTTTAAATTTTAGATTTTTAATCATTTCAACAACAAGTTGGAATCTCCCACTTGAATTTAAATTTTCAAAATAGTTATTCCAAATCTTTAGAAAAATTCTCCTACAATTCTTTCTAACATTTTATCATGTATTGGCTTCAAAATATTTTCATCAATGTTAATTACAAACTTTGGTTTTCTATGAATTATTCTAGGAGACATTGATGTATGTACATGCTCTATATTTTCATTATTTACATCACATGCATTCATCATTAGGGGCATCAGGTGATGTATTTGTATTTGTCAATTAGGGTATGTTGCCATTTTCATTTTTCAAAATATGTGCATTTGTGACATCAATATCAATAGGTAGATCTTCATCACTTATGTTGGAGGCATTTGATCATGTACCTTCATTTAATCTCCTCATACACTCCCTTGCTTTTGCCTTTACTACCTCTCATTTTTCAGTCATTCCTCTCTTGTTCTTTCCCATGATTGTAGATACAAATTACCCTACAAACAATAACACAAATAAAATAAACAATAAAGTACAAAACTAAAAAAATTTGCATGATTATTTTATGCTCAATCATAAGATACTAACTGTTGGCATTAAGTTATTATTGTCATTAGTGACAACACTTATCTACATCAGTATAGCCACCGAGCATTCTAGTGTTAACCAAGCTTCACAGTTCACACCAAGCATTCTAGTGTTAACCGAGCTTCGTAGTTCACACCGAGCATTCTAGTGTTAACTGAGCTTCACAGTTCACACCGAGCATTCTAGTGTTAATTGAGCTTCGCAGTTCACACTGAGCATTCTAGTGTTAACTGAGCTTTGCAGTTTACATTGAGCATCTATAGTGTATACCGAGCATTCAGTGGTTACCTTGTAGGTTCATCACTTATCAAGCATTCATGAAGCTACTGAGTGAATGAGCAATCCAACAGTGTCTACCGAGTTTACAATGTTCACTGAGCTTCACAGCATTTACCGAGTGATGAGAGTACAGTGTTTATTGAGTAACGGAAGTATAGTGTTTACTGAGTGAAATCAAGGTAAATGAAGAATCCAATTTTTACCGAGTGACACTATATCTACTGAGTCTCCAATGGTTACCGAGTTCCAAGCTATGTTGTGTGGTTAGTATGGACTGAGCCTCTCCTTCGACCAAGTGCATGATGATGCCAAGTAATTCAGTGGATGCCGAGTATCAGAAGGTCACCAAGTTAGCTTGAAGAACCCAAGTTTTCTACTATTTAGCCGACCCAGTAATGTTTTGTTCACTTGTGTTTTAGCCAAACTTGCAATTGTAATTATTGGAATGGTATATATGTAATGTATTATATCGTTTACAATAGAAGCATCAGAGTATCAAGAGAGACATGTAATGTTTTGAGAAGTGTAAATGTGAATCAACAAAAGAGCAGAGTATTCAGCAAGGTCTACAAGGAGCAGTAAAGATTCATCAGTCACAAGAGATGATCTATATTTTAAGGATCTAATCAAGTTGTAAGTAGATCCACTATTTCATCCTAATAGGTGAATCAATTTTGTAAATCCTTTAACAAGGTAGACTTAACAGTCTTTTGTATAAATCTCCTAACAAAGTGCATACTCCAATGTATGTTTGTAAATCCTCTAACAAGGTGGACCTAGCAGTCCTTTGTGCTCCTAAATAGGGAAGATCACCAGAAGTGGTCAATGTAAGCCTTAACAGGCCAACTTCATATTGCAGTAACGAAGTTTTGTGGGCATCATCCCCACCCCAGTTTTACTTTCTATTTGGAAGGTTTCTGGGTCACCAAATCACTGTGTACATGTGTTAGAAATGTTTGTTCTCTCATATATGCAGTAGATTAGATGAATGAATGGTGAATAGTAAATATGGTTAAAGTGTTGAATTGTTTTAAAGTTTTGACGTTACTAATTCGCCCTTCCCCTCTCAGTAACCTATCATATCTTGAATATTTCCAACAATTGGTATCAAAGCTGTTTGGTTCTCAGGACAAAGCTTGACAGCTTGAGAAAAGATCAAGGACAATGGAGATATTCAGACTTGACAAAGCTATTGAAAATGAAAAGCTAGATTTGGAGATGGCCATGGCTCAACTCAAAGAAGCTAAGGAACATCTTTCTCAATCCCTGAAGAGAAGGAAGGAACTTTCAAGACAAATGAATGACCATCAGTATGTTGAAGAGAAGACTGAAGACCTTTTACCATCAAGCAGTTCAGATGAAGCCAATGATGCAATCAAGGAACTCCTAGCAAGGAATGGCTCTCTACAAGAAGAAGTAAGAAAGCTTAAAAGAGAACAAGAAATACAATCAATCAGGCTATGTGAAGTTTTGGAACAAAGAAACAAGGAAAATGAAGACTTAGAGACAAGAAATAATCAATCCCTTCAGCATGAAGATCTTGTAGATCAACTATCTAATGCAAATGAAGAAATTATGAATCTGAGATCAGAGAATGAAAGCCTGAGGAATGATTTAATCGTTGAAAGACAAATCAATGAAAGCTTACAAAGTGACTTAAGATCTGAAAGACAAATCAATGAAAGTTTGGAAAATGACCTAAATGCTAAAAAACAAATCAATGAGAGAATGATGAAATCTCAAGTAGACATGACTCAATTAAATCAACAAAGTGAGCAGAATCTTCATAAACAAAAAGGTAAAGCTGGACTTGGTTATAAGGAAGAAGGTGAAACCTCCAAACAAGGTGCCCAAAGGAATCAAAGACCTACTTGCAATCACTATGGTAAGTTAGGTCATACATCAAACAAATGTTGGAGTAATGGAAAAGCTAAATTCAATGGTAAATGCTACAACTGCAGTCAGCATGGTCATAAAGCTAATGAATGCAAGGAGAAACCAAAATTTGAAGGAAATTGTCACAAATGCAAGAAGCATGGTCACAAGGCATTCCAATGTAGATCAAAATCATTCAATCCAGTTGAACAACTTGTTAAAGCAATATTTGGATGGGACTACAATACCTAGTGTAGATGTCATTATTATGGAGAATGATCAGATGGATATTTTCAATGAAAATTGAAGTGTCTTCAAATCTCCAATTTTTTGCACCATCAGAAAGATCTCAACATCTTGATTCCAACGCAACTTGAACGGAGTGAAAAGGATTCTATTTGTGCAAGTTATGTTTGGTCAAAGTTTGGTGAAATCAAGACTAGAGGCCGTAAAAGGGTGAAAAAGTAATCATCTCAAAAGTATTTGACCATGGATTTCAAATGAAAGAGCTCGTCAAAAGCTTTCCAATGGCATTCATTTCATCAAGAACGGAGATTGGATGTAAAAGTTATGATGGTTTCAAATTCAGGTAAAAGTATGGATTTTGATGATGTCATCATGACATCACAAAATCATAAAGAGAGGGAAAACATTCAAATTCAAATTAAAATGGTTATTTAATTCAAATTAAAAGAATGAGATAATGGGAGTTGAACTCCTAACCATTGGCCTCCTAAAATTAAGGCCAACCAATGGGCTATTTATGGTACATACAATATTAGGGGAAGAGTTGTTACCTATGCATAACAGATCCGCCCAATCTTATCTAAATAAGGGTATTTGTTGAAAACAAACCCTTAATTTTGGTATGAGATCATAACAAAATAATGGTAAAAGGGGCAAATTCGAAAATATGTAATCAAAATAGGGGATTATGTTTGTTAATTGTTTTAGCCCATTTTTGTCTAAATTTGATGTATAAAATGGGGGTAGTAGGCTTTGGAAAGACATTTAGGTGGTGAGAACAAGAGAATGTTTAAGAGATTTTTGAAGACTATTCTGCACGTCGAGGGCATGTTATGCTGATGTGTTTAAGGGAATAAGTCTTGGTGCATTTGTAATAGATTTTGGAGAATAATCGGATCGGTCGTACTCTATTGGAGCCGACCCGGAGACGTAGTGACATTTGTGGCGAACTCCGAAATCAAACTTTGTTTGCACTTTCTATCTTCTTCTCTCTCAATTCTATTTATTTCACCTTAAATTCTTAAGTTTTGATGCATAATTTCATTTATGTATACATGTAATAAGACTTTCGCTAAAATTTGATTTTATTTAAGCATTCAATACTGCAATTAGTCTAGATCCGTTCTTCAGATCAAGTGGTATCAGAGCCTAGTTCACTATTATTGCAGGTTTTTTTTTTTTTTTTTGAATGCTAACAAGGTCTAGGATTCAGAAGGGTGAAGGCAAGCTTGAAGAATTTAATCCTGAGATCGGGAAGTGAAGAACATTTCTGAGGATGTCTATTTCTGGAATGGAGGTTCCTGATGAGATCAGTGAGCAGGAATTTCGAAGAGCATTCCTCGAGATGAAGGCTAAGGTGGACATTCTTTTTTAGGAGAGACAAGAGCGGAAAGAACATGAAGACAAGAAAGGGAAACATCATGGAGATGGTGACAAGAAACTAGATCCACCCTCTTCTTCTTCTCCTCCCTCTTCTCCTTCTTCTCCATCTTCTCCTCATTCTACTTGTTCTAATCTGTTTAAGGGTGGATATAAGCCTAAGATCAAACTGGATGTAAAATTTGACTTACCTAAGTAGTGTGGTGAACTTAATGCTGAAAAATTGGATGATTGGATTCAGCAAGTAGAAGTCTACTGTAGAGTCCAGAACCTATTAGATGATGTTGATAGGATTCAATTAGCTACTCTTAGGTTAGGGGGTACAGCTTTAACCTGGTGGGAGAGTAAGACTAAGGCATAAGTTTCACAACATGGTAAAGTTTGTTTAACTTGGGCAGGGTTTGTTAATGCTCTTAAGAAGCGGTTTTATCCCCTAGGACATATGCAACAGTTAATGATGGACTGGCAAATGTTTAGGCAAGGGAAAGATCAAACTGTCCAAGAGTACACCCATGAATTTAGGAAAAGGGCTATTGCTTTGAATGTTCCTTTGTACACCCAGGATACGTTGTTGAAGTACATAGGGGTCTACATTCCTACCTTAGACATTCTATTTTGGTATTGAACCCTTGTAATTTGGATGAAGTGTTTGTTCAAGCTACACACTTAGAGTCAAGGGGTAAAGGATCTTTTATTGATAAGTTTGATGATGAAAACTCTGTAAAGAAATCTTCTAAGGTTACAGAGACAGGGAAAGGAAAGAAGACAACTATAGTCAAGAAGGATGATAAACTTTCTTGCACTCATTGTGATAGGAAGGGTCATGATGAAGAGCATTGTCGGTAGTTGCATCCTGAATTGAAGCCTAAGTGGGCTCAGAGACAGAATCAAAAATAGAAAGGTAAGGAGAAAGCCGTGAATGTTGTTATGGATCTTGGTTCGGATTCAGATGACGAGACTAAGATAACAGCTATGGGTTTGAAAGGTAAAGCTCCTATTTCCAGTGTTTCTGTTGCTAGTTGTGCTTCTACTTCTACAATAAATGATTTCTCTAAAGATACGAAAAGGAATGAGCTATTTCATTTAAGGATTGCTGCTAAGAATACTAAAATTGATGCACTCATAGATAGTGGTTCTCAAGTGAACTTGATTTTTGAAAATATTGTAAGGAACTTGGGATTGAAAACTACATTGCATAAGAAACCTTATCCACTAGGTTGGATTTGTGAAAATGATAAGTTGCAAGTAACAAGACAATGCACCTTAAGATTCACAATCACTAGTAAGTTTGTGGATGAAGTACAATTTGATGTGGTTCCACTGGATATCTGTGGGATAGTGCTTGGTAGCCCTTATCTTTATGACAGAAAAGCAATTTTCTACAGGGAAAAGAATCATTATCACTTATTTAAAGATGACATTCAATATATTGTACATTCTCACAAGATTAAGACTGATCATTCTTTTGCAAACACAGGGTAGTTAAAGAGGGTAATTAATGCAAGTAAAGAGTTAACTCTTATGTCTGTTAGTATAGGTGGTTCTGCACTTGAACTTGGAGTAGCTAACCAGGGTCATATGTTGCAAGATGCACCCACAGAACAACATGAGGGAATGATGATTGAAAGCATTGATGGTTCCTTGGGTAAAAATGTTCCTGTTGTTAAGGATCAATATGTTGTTGACTTATTCTCTTTCATTTCTGCATTATTGTTCAGCTTGATGCTAGTCAATGTTTGTTGGTTAGTGGCTACGACAATTGATGTAGATGCTTATGGAAATGATAGAATAATGTTTATGATCAAGAATGTTGTTGCAGTCTTTATTGTGCTTGTGAGCTAGGTATTCAGATGTACAAATGATAGAGGACAAGTGGGGAGGCCAAGTCCTCACTTTATTTCAGAGTAAATGTCACTTTTGGAGGTCTAAAAGGTCTTCAGTGGGGAGGCCTGATCCGGTGGATATTTTTAGTAAAAATTGAAGTTTTTTCAAATCTCCAATTTTTTGCACCATCAGAAAGATCTCAGCATCTTGATTCCAATGCAACTTGAACGGAGTGAAAAGGATTATGTTCGTGCAAGTTATGTTTGGTCAAAGTTTGGTGAAATCAGGACTAGAGGCCGTAAAAGGGTGAAAAAGTAATCATCTCAAAAGTATTTGACCATGGATTTCAAATGAAAGAGCTCGTCAAAAGCTTTCCAATGGCATTCATTTCATCAAGAACGAAGATTGGATGTAAAAGTTATGATGGTTTCAAATTCAGGTAAAAGTATGGATTTTGATGATGTCATCATGACATCACAAAATCATAAAGAGAGGGAAAACATTCAAATTCAAATTAAAATGGTTATTTAATTCGAATTAAAAGAATGAGATAATGGGAGTTGAACTCCTAATTATTGGCCTCCTAAAATTAAGGCCAACCAATGGGCTATTTATGGTACATGCAATATTAGGGGAAGATTTGTTATTTATGCATAACAGATCCGCCCAATCTTATCTAAATAAGGGTATTTGTTGAAAACAAACCCTTAATTTTGGTATGAGATCATAACAAAATAATGGTAAAAGGGGCAAATTCGAAAATATGTAATCAAAATAGGGGATTATGTTTGTTAATTGTTTTAGCCCATTTTTGGCTAAATTTGATGTATAAAATGGGGGTAGTACGCTTTGGAAAGACATTGAGGTGGTGAGAACAGGAGAATGTTTAAGAGATTTTTGAAGACTATTCTGCACGTCGAGGGCATGTTATGCTGATGTGTTTAAGGGAATAAGTCTTGGTGCATTTGTAATTGATTTTGGAGAATAATCGGATCGATCGTACTCTATTGGAGCCAACCCGGAGACATAGTCACATCTGTGGAAAACTCTGAAATCAAACTTTGTTTGCACTCTCTATCTTCTTCTCTCTCAATTCTGTTTATTTCACCTTAAATTCTTAAGTTTTGATGCATAATTTCATGTATGTATACATGTAATAAGACTTTCGCTAAAATTTGATTTTATTTAAGCATTCAATACTGAAATTAGTCTAGATCCATTCTTCAGATCAGAGAATATGGACATATTGGTATAAACTATGCAAGACATCACCTAAGGAAGAAGGACACTACTATAAGATGTTATACATGCACTGAACTCGATCATATAACTAAAAGCTGCATGAACATAGGAAGAGTCGAAGATGAAAAGAAAACTAAAGCTGATAACATTCAGAAGTAGATGAGGCAACAGTGGATTCCTAAATCTACCGAGCAAGATAGTTCAAATGATGGAAATGTCACTCAAGAAGTGGGTGAATCCACCATTTCCAATTAGATTCATAAAGGAGAATATGGAACTGCATCTTCTAGTGATATCTCAAGCAGTTCCAAAATAAAAGAATGCAAAATGATCAAATCAGTATTCCAGATCCACAAGGATCAAAGAAAGCGTATCTTTTTCCGAGTTGCATCTACCGAAGAAAGTCAGTTGAACACCTTGTCGAGCTAGGTCGGGAGCAAAAAAAGTTTTATTCAATCACCGAGTTGCAAGCTTCTCCTGAGCAAGTGAATGACAGCCTATCAAGCACTATGTAATCTCATCTACCTTTGTACCAAGCATTTGTGGAAAAAAATTCGTCAAAAGGGCAGAATTTGATTTCATTTTTCACCACGATTACAGAGCTAAGAAATTTCCAGTGATTCCAAAGCAAATTCCAAGTGATTTCAAATGATTTTTAAGTGGAGAATTTATTCAAAATTTTCTTACACCTACCGAGCAGCAATGACATCCAAAAGTAGCAACAGCACCAAGGCAAAACGAGGTTTAGAAATGCTAGTTAAAAGTGTGGAGTGGAAGGCGCCGAATTTTAAACTAGTTCCAGCAATTGCAGAATCACTCGACCCCAATGGAGCTCAATCACAAACTCCACCAAAGGTACTTCTCATAAATGACATTCATACTCATTTCAAATGTTTTGTTCAAGAGATTGGAAACCTAGAGATGGATAATGCCCTAGGAGAAATGAGTGTTGATGGTTCTTTGAAACCTGAGCATAAACATCTGGATACCAAAGGGTTAATCCACATTTTGCATATGCCAAGAAGTTTTCAAACTAAGTAGATCAGGTACATACTCAGCCGTGTTCACAATGGGCAACTATGGTTAGAGCAGCCAATGTTAATCACCAAGAAGATGATTCATAAGATTATTGGTCTCCCCATACTCAGCAAAGAAAAACCACCAAAACCCTAGGTCGGGAGGAGTTACAGAAGATAACCCTAGCTGAATGGGACAGTAGAGGTTTGAAGGCTAGCACTATGTCTGATGTTGAATTAAGGTTTGGAATTCACATCATTGCCCACAAAATTTATAGCTCTACTCATCTGAATAGTGTACCCTATGAGGTTGTGGATTTGGCTTTCAAAATTGTGGAAAAGAACCTTGAATTTGACCTGTTATAATTATTGTTGAAACAATTGAACAAGAACATGGACAGCATAAGGACTTCAAAGAATAATCCCTACAAATTTGGTTCCTTATTGAGTTGTTTATTTTTCTTTGTTCAAAAATTCTTTCCATCAAAAGGAACTGTAGTGTGGAGAAAAGATATTCCCATTCTTTATCAGATAAATGAGTTTGTAGTAGAAATGGGTGAAAACTTTGATAGCATCATGGACAATTATTTTGAAGATTTCATGGAAAGAATGAATAATAGGTTCCAAATTCCACCAAAATTGGTTGAAGACTACAAAGATGATGTATGCTTTATGATTGATTGTGATGAAGGATACATTCAGGCGGTCAAGCCCCGAGTTGCATGGGTGAAACCTTTTCCTTATGAGGTTAATATTGACGAAGCCAGGGATATCATTGAAGCACTGGTGAATGAGCCAATAGACCCAAAGCAACCAATTTTCGAAACATATGATGAGGCAAAGGCTAGAATTGAGCTTGAAATCAAGCTACCCCAGGCAATAAGCAAAGGAAAGAGGAAGATAGCCAAATTGAAAATTGAAACCAACCCTCTTATGCTAACTGAAGGAAAAGGTGAGGATGAAGAAGAAGAAGAAGAACTTGAATCCGAAAAAGAAGAGGAACCACCAAAGAAGGAAGGAAAGATGATTATCACCAAACCTAAAAAGAAGCCTACTGCAGTATTCTCTAAAAGAACTAGACAAGGCAAGTAGGAACCTGTACTTGTCAGGCCCCCACTCACATTTGAGGAAAGGCTAAAACAATTGGAAGAGGGAGATGGCATCACAAATTTCAAGGCATTGAAATTTGAAACAAGGACAAATGCAGAGAAAATGTAGATTGAGGAACTGACACTCAATAAGATGGGAAAATGGAAATACTCCCTAGACCAGCTTGCCCCTCAAATCTCCAAAGAACTATTGGAGAGATGAAAACCAAGATGGGAGTCAGCCACCCAAACAACAAAGGACATATATGAGCAATCCCTGAGGAATCTTCTACCGAGTCTTACTGAAATGGAAATAAAGGCAGCAATGAAGAACCATGAAGGTAAAATGATGATTAGATTTCACACATGTTTGATTTTAATTAAGGACATTGAGCATGTTCTAAATGATGCAAAAAATATGTGGAAGAACATCTATCATCTGCAAAAGCCTAGCAATGATCTCGTTGAAATCAAGGATGATGATAGCAATGACAGTGATGATTTTGATAGCACTCCATCCATCACAATTACTCCAGGAGAGCTGCATGCACTAATGGAAGAAAAAGAGGAAGAAGACAAGGAGGAAGAAGCACATGAGGAAGATAAACATGAAGAAGATCCAATAAAAATTGTAGCAGGAGTTATTACATCCCTTCCTCACTCTCCACCAAAAATAGTTACATCTACTTTGGAGATAGCTTCTGCAAGTGAGATTGTGAGCACAACAGTCACATCAATTGCTCAATCTTCACCAACCTCCTCCTAGCTCTAGCTATCTGAAATAGATGTGCCAAGCACTTCATCTACCAAGTTGTCTGTCACTTCTTTAGCCACCAAGTCAGCCTCCTTAACTCCTTCATCATCAGTGAATGTAACAATCAGTTCTACAATTTTGTTTTCATCAGTTCCAATAAGTTCTACAGTTTTGTTTTCGTTAGCATCATCTGTATCCACTTCCACTCCAATCAGTTCAGATTCTACTATGGGTACTTTACCAAGTATGATACCATTTTTGGGAAGTGTTTCAATTTTTGATCCAGTTAATACTTCTATTGGCATTCAATCCTCAAGTCCTATCCCAATTTTCACTGCTAGCCCTTCTATCTCCAATATTGTGTCTATTCCTAAGGTCAAACCAGTCATCACAGAAGTCAAACAAAAGCATCCATTAAAACTTTTCATCACTAGAAAGGAAATTGGAGAAGACATTGACTTAGACACAAAGATACTGATTCCAAATATTCACTATGACAATGCTACCATTGAAGAGATGAGGTTAGCCAGTCAACTCATAGAGATGAAAGCTACACAGAAACAGTTAAGATCAGAAAGGGATAAGGAATATAGAATAATTAAAAATTCCAAGAATATAATTATAGATGCTATAAATGTTGAAGTAGATTCTACTCAACACATTTTGATTCAGCTAGAAGAGGCTGTTCAGAAATTTAATGAAGATTCTTCCGCACAAGAGAAACTTATTGAGAAAGCTGAAAAGAAATTTGATAATAAGGTGCTAGAGAATATTGCTCAAAAGATAGCAATCAAGCAAGTTGAATTGTCAACATTTTTGGGAAATTTTGAAAATTCTTTTAATAATGTAGCATCACTTTTTGCCAAACTTTGTGATGTTTCTAGTTTTACCAAAGGATAAGTTAAATAAGATTGACATTGATATGCAATCAAGTGCTTCCAAGCTAAAGGTGGACTCCTCCTCCACAACCTCCCATCACACCAAAATCAGATATTTGGCAGATCTACAGGCAGAACTATTGAGAGAGGAAGAAAGGATCTGGTCTACACTCATAGACATCCAAAACATGATCCTTCCTATCATGGACACAATGCAGAAACATATTGCTCATTGCAAAACATTGGTCCAAGATTAGAACTTCTCAGTGGCTGATCACTTGATCCAATTATTAGCAGAAGTTCAAATTGCTCTGTCCACTTGTCAAATCTTGTAGCAGACTTGGGATAATACATTTGCCACCATCTTCAAGGTACATCAAGAATTTCTATCTCACTTTGGTGTAGTCATATAAACTGTATATATGTAGTCCTTTGGCATTATTGTCAAAAAGGGGGGAGATTCAACATTATAAGTGAGGAGAGTTATCACTATGAGTGATAGGGGGAGTTAGCACTCAATAGAGTTAGCATGTGTACATAAGAATCTTTATATATACATTACAAGTCATCAAGAAGATATATAGAAATGTATATGCAACAGTTCTACAAAGATCAATTTTGAAAAACCAAAATTCATTGAGTCAAGTATGTACATATGTTTTGGCTTATAAGTGTTTTATCACTAATGCCAAAGGGGGAGATTGTTGGCATTAAGTTATTATTGCCATTATTGACAACACTTATCTACATCAGTATAGCCATCGAGCATTCTAGTGTTAATTGAGCTTCGCAGTTCACACCGAGCATTCTAGTGTTAATCGAGCTTCGCAGTTCACACCGAGAATTCTAGTGTTAACTGAGCTTCGTAGTTCACACTGAGAATTCTAGTGTTAATCGAGCTTCACAATTTACACCGAGTGTCTACAATGTATACCAAGCATTCAGTGGTTACCTTGTAGGTTCATCACTTACCAAGCATTCATGAAGCTACCGAGTGAATGAGAAATCTAGCGGTGTCTATCGAGTTTACAGTGTTCACCGAGCTTCACAATGTTTATCGAGTGATGAGAGTACAGTGTTTACCAAGTAACGAAAGTATAGTGTTTACCGAGTGAAATCAAGGTAAATGAAGGATCCAATTTTTACCGAGTGACACTATATCTACCAAGTCTCCAATGGTTACTGAGTTCCAAGCTACGTTGTGTGGTTAGTATGGACCGAGTCTCTAATTCTACCAAGTGCATGACAATGTCGAGTAATGCTGTGGATGCCGAGTATCAGAAGGTCACTAGGTTAGCTTGAAGAACCCGAGTTTTCTACTATTTGGCCGACTCAATAATGTTTTGTTCACTTGTGTTTTAGCTGACCTTGCAATTGTAATTATTGGAATGGTATATATGTAATGTATTATATCATTTACAATAGAAGCATCAGAGTATCAAGAGAGACATGTAATGTTTTGAGAAGTGTAAATGCAAATCAGCAGAAGAGCAGAGTATTCAGCAAGGTCTACAAGGAGCAGTAAAGATTCATTAGTCACAAGAGGTGATCTAAATTTTAAGGATCTAATCAAGTTGTAAGTAGATCCACTGTTTCATCCTAACAGGTGAATCAATTTTGTAAATCCTTTAATAGGGTAGACTTAACAGTCTTTTGTATAAATCTCCTAACAGAGTGCATACTTCAATGTATGTTTGTAAATCCTCTAACAAGGTGGACCTAGCAGTCCTTTGTGCTCCTAAATAGGGTAGATCACCAGAAGTGGTCAATGTAAGCCTTAACATGCCAACTTCATACTGTAGTAACGAAGTTTTGTGGGTATCATCCCCACCCCAGTTTTACTTTCTATTTGGAAGGTTTCTGGGTCACCAAATCACTATGTACATGTGTTATAAATGTTTTTTCTCTCATATATGCAGTAGATTAGATGAATGAATGGTGAATAGTATATATGGTTAAAGTGCTGAATTGTTTTAAAGTTTTGACGTTATTGATTCACCCCTCCCCTCTTAGTAACCTATCATATCTTGAATATTTCCAACACTAACATACAATAAGATTTTGCCACATGAAAATTATAAGATTTAGTATTTCCAAGCACATAAAGCCTTAAACTTGTAGGCCTAGTATAGAAATAAATGTGAAACAATACTAGAATTTGGTGGACCACACTAAAACAACATAATAACCATTGACATATTATTTTATTTACAGTTTTCAATGACCCAATCAGGTTTTGTATAACCTGATTGGGTTATTGAGTTCTAACTACATTATCCATATGAACAAATAACCCAATCAGGTTTTGTATTACTACTACACAAGGGTAGATTGAAGCAGGGAGGGAGTGATGGAGAGAATGAGAGAGAGGGTGAGGGTAGGATAAAGAGATAGAATGGGGGGGGGGGGGGGGGGGGGGAGGGAGAGAGAGAGAGAGAGAGAGATTAGGGGATATTAGAATCTCCTTTCCTTTTTTTTCTTCACCTCTACCTTTAGAGCTAGTTGATGACATCTTTGAACTATGGTAGGTGCCCATAACTGAGCTCTTCCTGGATGTTCCATTTCAAACTACCTAGATATCTTGCCACTTTGATTGGTTCATCTTCTTGATGTTTGGCTCTTAGACATAACCTCTAAAATTCCTTAGTATAAGAGGTCACATCAAGGTCTTTTTGCTTCAATTCTTGCCTTCTCTTGTGGAGTTGGATCTCATAGTCTTTAGGTAGGAAGTTCTCCTTCACTTCAGTGACCACAACCTTCTATTTAGCTATAGTAGTCTTACCCATGCTGATTCTTTCATCTTGTACATATTTCCGCCATGTTAGAGTTGAGCCTTTGAGCCTTGACTTAAAAACTTTAACCTTTTGTTCCTCTGATACCCTCTCACATTCAAAATGGTTCTCCATGCCATCTATCTAGTCCATGACTGCATCAATGTCCATCTTTCCACTGAAAAGTGGTACACCTTCCAAAGCTTTTTCTCCTAGGGCTTTGATAGCCTTCGAGAAGGGCTCTTCATTCAAGATAGGGTCAAGTTTAGGGACTACATCCTTCTTTGCTACCTCTTTAGCCTTCTCATATTCGTCTTCTTCCTTTCTCCTAACTATTTTAGCAAATGCATCCAGTTTCACCTTCACCTCTGCTAGGGATTCTTCAAGAACTCTATTCTTATCCCTTTGTCCATCAACTTCCTTGGCTAGTTATTCATTTTTCACCATGTTAGTTTCACCTACTGACTCTCCAATAGCTGCAAACATCCACCAAATTTTCCCAAGTCTTTAACTTGCTCTAATACCACTCTAATGTGACAACCAGTATTTCTCTCAAACCCCAAGCTCTTTAGGGTCTCCACTAGGTCATTTACTTGACCAAATAGGGTTTCTATCATACCATATGCCTTTGAGGATTCTATCAAAGAGACCCTACTCCTTTAGTTTGTGCACATCAACTAGTTAGTAGAAGCTTGCTCATAACTTCGCAAATGCACAAATATAACCCCAATGTTGTTTCAATCTCCCATATGATGAAATGGATACCTAGGCATGCATTAGGTCACTCATCAACATTCCAAACCCAAAACAAGTGCAAAACTCTATTTGAGTTGCAATCCACGGGTCAATTTGTACTCAGTTGCTTGGAAAAAGGCTAGAAGAATTAGCCCTCCAAACGCATTAAAATTGAGATATCTTGAAAAATCCCTTATAAAGGACCAAAATAAATCACCTTTTTGGATACCCTTTTCGAAATACTTGAAGATTCCGGCATTCTTAAACCCCCAACTTGTTTGTATAGCCCAAGAAGAATTTTAGGCTTAATTTGAGGGGTTTGAGGGTTTTGGTGTTGTTTGGGTTTCAAACCTCCTTAAAGTCTTTATCAAGACTCCTCCTCTAGATTAGGGTTAGCCCTCACCATCTTCTTACTCACCACATTCTTGTATTGGAGTATCTGCATTTCCAATCCACTCTAAATGCCCTTTTTCCATATTTGTGATCCCTAACCAAACATGGTTTGCTTGCATAGGCTTCACACTAAAAATGCTTGTTGTGATTCCTGTGGGCTCTACTTTGCTATACATAATCTACAAGGAGTCTAGTTCCAATCCCAAAGGTCCATAGATTTCATACGGCACGAGATGGCCCTGAGACCCCATTTTGTGCTAGCTTCCATGTTCAAAACAACAAATTGTTGACTCACAAAATAATTTATTTGAACACACAAAACTCTCTGAAACAACACAAAAACTAAAAATAGAAATGAAGGACAATCTCCACTAACATTTCCAACATAGAAAACCCCAAATCCAATCCATACAAAGCATTGAAACACTCAAAACAAAGAAACTGTTACAAATTTGGAATTGTTGATTTCAATCCATAATACTTCCAACCCTTGGAACAAGTTCCATTTGATCTTAAATAGACTTGGCATGTATGATTCTAACTAACTAAGGTGGTTGAATAACTCCCATGAATAAGTTTCTCTTCTTGCATAAAAGTTGCAAAAGTTGTCGATGATAACTTTGCAAGAAAAGAGCATTTTTAACAATTTTGCAAATTGTTTACCCAAACTTTCCCTACTTGCTACCAAACTTTCCAAAAGGCCTAATATGGATCCAAAACCCCTAATGAGAACCCTAAAACACTTGCTTTCCCTATTTGGTCCTCAAAACCCAAAAATGCCCTATTGAGCCAAATGACCACTTTTTGAGCAATTAGGAGCAATAGTGCATTGTGGGACTCTTCAAACCTATTTAACCTCACCTTAGGACCAAGTTGATCCTATTATTACTCTAGTGATGTGGCTAGCATCACTACAAGCCAAAATTTAAAAAAAATCCTAGGTCTACCCTTTAGCCTACCTAGGTGCTCCTACACCAATAACATTACATAGTAAAATACTAGAATGCAATATAACAATATAATGCAATGTGTGCAACACACGTAATCTCAACATGAAATTGTGGGAGTGTTTAGTTAGGTTTGACTTGGAGACATGATCCTATCCAATATAGAAGTTGTGTTATTTTATCCTAGTGTTAATGGATGAAGGAGTTTTACTTGTAAAATAGTCATTTTTAAAAAAAGGTAATGAAAAATATTTTTAGGAACATGCTCTAGTATACTTACATCCAAGTTTCTAAATGAATGAGTAGCACCATGTTGTAATCTTTTCCCTTTTCTTATAATTGTTTTCTTTACTTTAAAAAGCTTAGTAATATAGAGCATTTCTTATAATATTTATGTTATTCATTCTTTACTTTCAATTTTTAGTACTAATCAAGTTCGCTCAATCTATATGTTATTGATGTTCTTTTCCAATGTATCTAATTTGTTGTAAATCATTAAGGGACCATGTTTAAAATCACATATAAGGACATCCTTACCATTCATTCTTGGTAAC